>JARHVA010006996.1:100000-255000 GCA_037957365.1 Torreya grandis
CATGCCTACTATGCTTAAAGACTAGTTGCCTTACAGTCCATTGGACACAGAGTCAGATGGTAACTTGAAGAATCAACAATAGCTCTGGTAAATCTTAGAACCAATCACGCAGATCAACCTCCAAGGAAATGAAAACACACACAAGACTAAGAAAACTACTATTTGTGCAATATCACTTAGGGAAAATAAGGAAAGAAAATAAAGGAAAGTATATACAACTAAAAAGGGACTCAATGGCAATGCTTCAGATGTATCCCATTAATTGGGATATGTAGTTCTTCATCATCCAACTTGGAGAGTTAAAATGCATTATGTTACTTGCATTGAGTAATTATGTATGAGCCACTCCATAGGGCATCAAATTTTGCATGCTTTCTAGGCTTAGCTCAATCTTTATCCCATTTCAAGACAATGTCTCCTTCAAATAAATCTTTTGATGAAGACTTCTTGTCGAAGTGTCTTTTCACTTACTGTTGGCGACTGGTCATAAAAGCCATAGCCCAATCCCTTACCTCTTGGATCTCCATTAGCTCACACAACCTGACCTCCATGCTACTTCCTTCTTCAAATTGCAGCTGGCAGGTGAGGTCAAATGCTGGTAATTCAAGTGAGATGGGAAGCCTAGCTTCCTTCCATATATGAGTGTATATGGATAATTTCTGATTGCTCTCTTCAGAGTGATTCGATTAGCCCATAGAGCTGTCTTCAGCTTGGCATGCCAAGTCCTCTGATTTTCTCCATGGTCCTCTTTATGATTTTGATCAAATTTTTGTTGGTGGATTCAGCCAGCCCATTCCCCTGTGGGTAATAATTCGATGAAGTGATGAGATATATACCATACCTTAGTGCCCATTCACTAGTTGTGGTTCCCAGAAAAGCCAAGGCATTATCTGAGATTATGGTGGTCAGGACCCCAAATCTTGTTACCAGGTCCTCATAAAACTCCATGACTGCACTTTCATTTGCCTCTTTTAGAGCAATAGCCTCCACCCACCTAGTGAAATAATCCATGGCAGTCAGGACCCACTTGTGTCTAGCACTGGAGGGAGGATTGATCATCCCTATGAAATCCAGGCCCCACTGCATCAATGGATACTCCACCTGAATAGGCTATAGAGGCATGGTAGCCAACCATTATTTTCCATCAAAAAGTGCACACTTCTGGTACTTTCTTACCTAGGCATGGGTGTCTTTGAAAAGAGTAGGCCATAAATAGCTAGCTCTCATTATCCTTGCTGTAGTAGCTCTAGGAGCGAAATGACCGCCTGTTGGCCCATCATGGAGCTTAGCTAGTACCTTATTAGCCTGGTTTGGGTCAATGCATCTTAGAAGGACCCCAAAGAGATCCTTCCTAAACAATACTTCATTAACCATGACATAAGGGAGAGACTGAAGCTTAAAGTACCTTATTTTGGTCCTATCAAGACCCTGTGGGCACTCACTAGTGAGAAGAAATGCCTCATGTCCAATGTCCAATCCTTCATGATAGCTAGTACTTCTGTTGTGGCTATATCATGAATTAGCAAGATGCCTTCCCTTTTCTACTTGAAGTCTGCAGCCAGCTATTCACACATGCCTCTTCCCCTCACTAGCTTGGTGATCTTGATGTCTATGTCATACTCCATCACTTTGGTGATCCACCCTGCCCTTTTTTTGTTTAAGTCTCGATTGGTCAATAATTCCTTGATGCTAGGATGTGGGACCATGGGGTGAATCTTGCTATTAGACAACATATGCCTAAATTTATTTAGGCTCTGCACTACTCCCAGGACTTGCTTCTCTACATACATGAACTTGACTTTGAAGTCCTCTAACCCTTGGCTGAATATAGCAAGTGGATGCTTGAGTTCATCACCATTTGCTTGGGTAAGCATGGTGGATATCACCTCTTCATTATTGAAAGTGTAGAGGTTGAAGTCTTTGTTAAAGTTGGGGCTAATCAAAGTGGGATCCTGAGTTATGGCCTACTTGATGGCTTCAAATCTATCTTTCCTTTGAGCTGTCCACTTGAATTCCTCACCCTTCCTCAGCATAGAGGTTAGGGGCTTGACTATCTCAATAAAATTCAAAATGAATCTTTGAATGAAATTTATCTTTCCAAAGGAACTCTACAAGCCTTTCTTGTGCTTTGGTAGGGACATCTCCAGGATAGAGAAAACTCTCTCAAGGTCAATGGATAAGCCCTCCTTAGACATGATGTGGCCAAAGAGTTTCCCCTCATGAATAGCAAACATGCATTTCTTTAGATTAAGAGAGATGACAAATTCCCTACACCTCTCAAAAATCTGCCTGAGGTGTTCCATATGTTGGCTCACTTCCTTGGAGAATACCATCACATCATTGAGGCATACCAGCATGTTGTTGTTTATGAAGCCTCTGATAGCCATGTCCATGGCTCACTAAAAGGTAGCACCATCATTAGATAGCCCGAATGGCATCTTCTTGTAGGCAAACATTCCCCATTTAGTAGTGAAGGCCATTTTGTGCTGGTCATAGCCTTGCACAAAAATCTTATTATACCCTGAAAACCATCTAAGAGGGAGAAATGCTCACTACCTGTTACCTTCTAAAGGATCCACTCCATCCTTAGGAGGGGATAATGATCTTTTAAAGAGACTTTATTAAGGTCTCTGAAGTCAACACATAGCCTGATCTCCCCATTTTTCTTTCTAATAGGAACAAGGTTGTCCAGCCATGAGGAATGTTTGATTGGAAATATAATTTTAGACTCAATCAATTTGGCTAGTTCCCTCTGCATGAGGGGCTCAATTGTCAAATTCACAAGTCTCTACTTCTGCATGACTAGCCTGGCACCTTCTTCTAATTTGATGGTGTGCTAGGTGAGTCTTGGGTTGAATCCCTTCAAGTCACTGTAATCCCATGCAAAAACATCTGTGAACTCCTGACATAGCAAAATGAAAGCTTGCCTTTCTTGAATCATGTAGACTTTCCCATGTGCAAGCAGCTTGTCCTTGAAGATCTCAACCCTTTTATAATTCTCCTCTTTGGTTGTGATGCATGCCTTTTCGTTTCTCAATTGGTCATCTCCATTGAAGATGTTCTCAAGCATGACCAAAACTTTAGGGAGCTTATTGTTCTTCAATTGAACAATCTGATTGCCATATTGTTGTTATAATTTCACTTGATTTTGTGTTACAAACTCAACTTCCTCCTATAGGAAGAAAGCTATTTGCTGGTCACTTTCGAAAACTTGCCAATTTGCAACTTTGTCTAGGACAAAGGGCTGAACCACCACTTTTAAGTGGTGCAAACCACCGTCTTGACTTATTTCCTTGGAAACATTGAACTGAGTGCCAATTGTTGCTAGCCTATCCACTTGTTTGTTCTACTCTCTGGGAATGGAGGTGATGCTAAAAGCAAGGAAATCTTCTACCAAGTCCAAGAACCTATGCTTGTAAGACTTTAGCAAGGAATTCTTGGTTAGATTCTATCCTTTCACCTAATTTACAATTAACTCACTGTCTCCCAAAACTTGTAGCTCCTTGATCCCTCTTTTTCTTGCCCATTCAAGCCCATGGATAAGGGACTCATATTCTACAACATTACTTGTGCAAGAGAATTGGAAATAGAAAGTTGAAAAGTACCTTTCCTTTGAAGGGGAGACTAACATCACCCCACCACCAGCTCCTAGCTTACTTTTGGAACCGTTAAAATATAGCTGCCATAGACCAAGGTCATCCTGGCTGGCCTTCATTAAATTTGGCATGAAGGTGCCCTCTTTGTGCATATAGTAGACTCCAAGGTCTACCTCCTCAATGAACTTGTAAGGATCATGTTTAAAGTTATCATTTCCCCACTCATCCAAGAGTAGGTCTGTAACTCCTTCAAGAGTAGAGGATGGAGATTGGTCTGTCTGGGACTCTTCTAGGTCAATGATGGTGTAACTGACATTCACTGCCTTGGGTGAATATGGTTCTAGATGGTCTTTGTAGAGTGGCTCAAATTCAATTTTTACCTTAGTCCCATACTTGGTTCTAAAAACTAGGTATGTCCAATTCACTGCTAGATAGCCACCTATCTTTGATGTGAAGTCCCTTAACAAGCAAATTGTGAAATAAGGAGGAACATCCACTACCACTATATAATGGGGAATTGAGAAGGTTAGGCAAGAATGTAATGTCAAGCCTAAACCCTTCACAATCCCAACTATTTTTGTAGGTGTCCCATCTAGCTGCAGGACTCCTTTGTTTATCTCTTCATACTTCAGTCCCATCTTGTTAGCATGCACTTGGGCATCACTAAGTTACTAGCCCAACTGTCAATTATGCAGTTGTGTAACAAGAAATACCTAATGACCAAGGATACATAGAAAGGTAGAATTTTCTCTTCCTTCTTTACCTGACCTAAAGTGGAAGGCTATCCATTTGTCATTAAGACATTATTAGTGCTTATTGGGACAACTTGTCAATCCAGCTCATGTAATTCCTTCTTCAGTACGTCCTTCTATCCTGTAAGAGACAATGAATCCCATAAAGAGATGTTCATATGCAATTTCTTCATCTGGTCCACTATATTGACCAGGGGACTACCTCGTTTTAAGCTTTCTTTAGGGCTGATACCAACCTGAGCTGCAGGCTGAGGGGGTGAAGGCAAAAATGGCTATTTGAAATTTGGGGCCTTCAAATTTGAGTGTGATGGAGAAGGTGTTATTGTCACTTGGGTGGTATCCTAGGCTTCTCCCATTTCTCTTCTCTTAAATCTTGTGTTGGCTGCAACACAGTCATCATGATTGTCTGTAGTGCCCACATAATTCACTGAATAAAATTCTCCTTCTAGATGATTCATGAGGGTAGAATTAGGCTGGGCCTGATTGTTACTTGTGTTGGGTTGAGTTGGAGCCTCAAAAATCTAGGAATGAGTAGCTACCTGATTATCTACATTTTGGAAATAATTCATCATCTCATTTGTGTAAATAGCCTATTCTTGACCATATCCCATGATCAAATAACTTGGTTGCTCCTGTACTAGATTGTTTTAAACTGGCACCATGACTTTAGATGATGAAGGGGGGCATGAGTTGTAGTTTTAATATAGCTTGGTTTGAGTAAGCTAACCCTATCCTTGATTATAGCCTTGGAAAGGGGGTCTAGGGGCTTAGCCGTAATGCTGGTATCCCTGATTTGGTTTGTTACTTTGTGTTTGTTGCCTTTTAAGAGCTACAAGTTCATTTGACATGATTTGCAATAGACTCTTAACTTCATTAAGCCCATTGGTTGAAACAACAGTTGGTTTATCTATGGTAGGTAGAAGAGCCAATGTGGGAGCAACAACTTGAATTGGAGGTAGGATTTTTGGGAATAGTGGCATGTGAGGCCTAGGGGCTATTTTCCCAGCCTGTACTAAGCAATTTTCAACTGCTATGGCTATGTCATAAGTAGTAGGTAGTATATGCCATCCCATAGATTAGATCATCACAACAATATCATTGTTTAATTCCTTTAATTAGTACAAGAAAGCATAGCTGGGTGTTAGTCTTACCAGGATGGGAATTCTATCCCAAGTCTTTTGAAATCATGTGTTAAAATCTTACATATACTTGTGTGGAGCTCTCTTTATGGTCATCAACTGCTCAGCCAGTGAGAGGCTATCACTTTTTTCCCCAAAATGGTCTATCAACTAAGTGCCCAATTCATTCCAAGAATGTATTTAATTTATAGGCAAGGTCCCGTACCAGTGAAGAGCCTTGCCCTTGAGAGACAATGCTAGTAATCTGATGGTGATATTTTCCTCTATTACATTATGAATATTACAGAGGTTGGCAATATTCCTAATGTGATCAATGACTGTAATGGGTCCCTCTCCATTGAAAGAAGGCACATTTTGTAAGGCTATTCCTAAAATTGGATCATAGCATGGGAGATTCAAGGGGCTCTCACCACAAAAATCTGTAAAAGGCAAAGCCATGGCTGGGATGGGCTACAACTGGGGTTCTACTATGTATGCATCCCTTACGATAGGTCTAGGAGGATTGCTTATTGGGTAAGGATGGGTCCTCTCAAATCATATTCTTTTTGCAGAGTTTAAAGGCAACTCAATGAAATTGAAAGGAACCCCTTTTAAAGTAGACCTTGTGGTGACTTTAAGCATAGAAAGTTAAGAAATTGGTATTAATTTGAAAATTTGAAGCTTTTACCAGTGGAGTCACTAGATGTTGGAAAACTTTGAACTGTTGTGACAAGACCAGCATCAATCCTAAAACCTTGCTGAATTTTCAAACTATGTCCCACCGGGCATGCCAAAACTGTTGATGCAAGAGATTGCACCCTTGGCAGGAGGCTGAGCTCCTGCCTTCTCTTCACAACTATGGAAACTCCCCTCTCACCTATGGGACTAGCAAAGCTAGAGGGGAGAGTCTCCAGATAAGGGCTAGCTCCCTTTGATACATCATGTTCATTTTAACAAGTGCTAATATAGGTATATATAGATATTTAAATTGGGGTAGATGAAAAGGGAAAGGATATTGCAGGAAAACAAACTATCCTAAAGAGGTGATGCACCAAAATAAGTTGACCTTCCCACATCCACAATTAGGATCAGACAAAAACAAAATTCCTACACTTTAGACTTGGTAGAAGGACTAGGCTATAAGAAAATGGCAGGGAGGTTCTCATGAAAACACAGGAATAGAGACTCGCCAAGATGCTATGAAATACACACTATAAGTAACTTCCTCTATTCTATACTTCTAAATAGAACTCTTCTCCTATCAGCTACAAAATGGAACCTTGTAGGTAACTAGTCTATTGGTGTTGAACCTATGAGAGCATCAAAAGATAATGACTAAACACAAATTAACACTGAGGACATACACAAAATATCTATCCAAGAAGAGGTAAAATTGTGTTTATAGATTCAGGTGGAAATTTTAGCAGGGCTGAGCCTTGTAAAAATTTGGAAGATGCCTTTACAAATGACAAGTTCACAATATATATGAGAAGCAAGGAGGCCCATCTGGTGCTCCTTACTTACAAGTGGCCTATCATGTCCCTTCATGGGAAAAACAAGTCGCTCAAAACATTAATGAGCTATCTACTTTGTCTATTCAAAAATTGCATTTTCAAGGTCAATACATGGTTTGTCCACTCATTAAATGTAAAATGGAGAAAATTAATTTCTTTACTAGCTGTTGACATCCTTTAGTGATCAATTGCAACCACTATTTCACCTAATAAAGTCACTTCTCAAATTGGCACTTCCTCTCACCACTTGGACTAAGTGCTTGTTCATTCCATGCTTGTCTCTTAGTCTTTTCTCAATTTTGTCTCTTCTATCTCCTTCGACCCTTAGGGTGAACATTCTTAGTGGGTCACTACATTTTGGGCCCTTGGTAAGCACTCTCTCAGTTTAAAAAGGAATGGCTATTTCACTTTTTTAACTTTGACGTTCATATGGCCGTCATTGGTTTGAAAACCAATGGCTAATCTACTTTGTTAAACTTGATGGCCTCTAGGACATCCTCAGGCCCATCAAAACATCATTGAGTCCATATGGCTTCTTTTATGGCCTATCTTCCTCTTAGCACCTTCATAGGCACTCTTTTTCCTTGCATATTTTGCGAGCTCCTTCCAAAAAGGGAAATGACCCTCCACCCTTTGAAAATGTCCCTTGTAGTTGAGCTAAGAGTTTCCCACAAGGGCACCTACCCTTCAAGGTCCTTCATTGGGTCCTTCACTTGCATTGTGATTTCCCCAGGCTCCCATGGATAATTTTCCTGGGTCACTTTGCTTTATGTATTTTTTGTAGACTTTTGTCTACGGACATTTTCTGGTAGACAAAAAGTCTATGGAAATTCTACTTGGCTCTTTGCTTTTATTTTAAGTTGTGCCCAAATTCCTTTAGACTTTTTGTCTGAAGGAATTCCTTCAGTCTAATTCCTTCAGACAAAAGGTCTAAAGGAATTCGAGACTTAGTCAAATTTGAACAAAATTGAACTCTAAACTTTAAACTTTGAACTAAACTTACTTGATCCTTTGCTTGAAATGCCTACCCTCCACTAGGACATTTTCAAATTTAAAGACTCCCCTTCAGCTAAGGGCATACCCTTGAACCAAGATATTGAACCGAAAATGGTTCAATAGTTTAAGATTTTAACCATTGCACACTGATGGACTAGTGAACCAAGGCCGAAGACTTCTTGCATTGAACCAAGCCCGTTGAACCAAACCAGTTAAACCAAACTCGTTGAACCAAAAATGGTTCAATGGTTCAATGGTTCAACCATTGATGAATCAAGATGTTGAACTTGAAGATGGACCTTTGAACCTAAGGTCACTGAACCACTTAAACTAGGCTATGAACCAAACTCATTGAACTTGAAGACTGCTGAACCAAGTGCCGAAGAACCATGACATGAACTTTGCAACCTAAAAATGACTAGCATTGAATAGCAAGGGGAGAAGGGGGCCAAAAATTTTTCCTGTGGGAAAAATTTGGTCAACATACATATTTTATGTTAATTTTATAATAATACTTGTATTTGAATAGTTTTAGCTGAAAGTGAGTTATGAGCATAGGACCCACATTTAGACCTTGGAGCAATATAAGTCATTAGAGTGATCTCCATCTACCAACAGGGCATCCTAGGGAGAGTCTTCTTTGATTAAATCAAAGAGAGGGAGGTTATTTAATGATTAACATGTCTTATATGAGATGTGCTTTATTATATGCCTATATGCCAATTTACAAAAAAAAATCATTGTATATGTGTATATGAAATTCACCTAACATTATATACTATGTTGGTAAGTGTAATTTTTTATATTCTTATCATGGTAATCTATGTATTATTAACATTGTACAAATGTGCCTATATGATTTTTTTTAGAGTTTTCATTTGAATTATGTTAGTCTATCTAATTTTTATTTAATTTTAATTTAAAATGTTATTATATAGTGTTGTTTTGATATTTTAAACTATTATCTATCAGATCTTGTTTCATCACCCATTTACAACTTTTCAATTGATAATTAACACAATTTGATATCAATTAAATCCCATACCCAAGAATGTTCAAACTTGTATAATGCAAAGACATAAAATCATTCATAAATCCTTACAAATTTCTCAATTGGATACTTATAACTACATGTTACCTAATCTTTCACCTTCACCTAGCTCTAATTCCTTTTTTATTAGGTTTTCTTAAAACTAGGCCTATAACTTGTATGCATTCTATGATTCTTTTTCCTTTATATTTTTCATCACTTCTCGAGTAATCTCTATCAGTAGCTCTTTTGCACTCAACACCTTTTGGTGACCATGTACATGGTCTACTTCCTCATATTTACAACTTTATATTTTCTAAAATTTCAAGATGAGCTTATGTCTGACCTTAAATATAATGTCTTTAGTCTAATAAGAGGCAACTTAACTGACTTAAAATAGAATATTCACTCATGAGACAATGATCGATCTTTGTCTAAAATCCTTTATCATCCCATTATACCACCTAATGCACAATTTTATATTATAAGTTTAAGAAGGCTATGAAAGTATTATTCATATGATCTAATATCATGAATAATTCCAACCTCACTTATCCACTCATGTTCTCAATTGGATTCAAAATCATCTATCAAACAATCTTATTTTAAACTAGTCAATTACTCATTAGGTCTACTCTTAACTAGTCACCAATCTCTCATATCTACTCTCCTTATTTTGAATGATATTATTTAAGACACTTTGTATAGGTCTTATGAAAACTCAAGGATTTATGTATGTGTCAAAACCTAAAATAAATTAACTAACTATAGTTCTCTAAGAGATTGATCTCTCATTCTCAAATTCTATCTTTTTAAGTTTCTAGGTCTCTAGACCTAGTTATTGTTCCAATATGTCAATTTATAAAAATAGAGTTCCTAACTCTTAAAAAATATATTTATAGTAGTCTTTTAGAAATTGTAACATCTTTTAACCCTTACCCAAGTTTATACAACCCAAATCAACCAAAAAATCATCTTACCTTATACTTAACTTTTTCAAAAATGGTCTTTTATAGGTGTACATAAAAATACTCCTCTATACCTAAAATTTCAAACCTCTTATCAAACCAATGATACTTTTATTAAGCTATAAGATCCATTCCCCAATTTATCACAAAATTTTAGACCATATTATTCAATTTTTTGAGTTTTAGAGATGTTTTACTCATGAAACCGTTAATTTAGATTTACTCAAAATTTCTATAGGATGAGAGCTTATCTAAGACTATTTTCAATATATATTCTACATGTATTTGGTTTTTGAGATTGGTTTTTTACCATTCAACACCTCACTCATTAAACACCTTCAACACCTTACTCCTGACATTTTATTATTTTATAGGCCTGTCCCTTAAGGGTGTGAGACCTTCTACAACTGATATTTGAAAATTGATATTTAAAAATATCATAAGCCTATTATAACATCCAAATCACCTTGAGCACTAAAAATATACTTTCATATAAAAGTGAGTGAGAAAAGGGAGAGAGGAGTGCAAAAACACTGATGACAAATGTTAAAATTTATGTTATGGTTATAGAATTATGATTTCAGTGCTTCCTAACCAAAAACTAAAACTTCCACAATGTTTAGGGGGGATAATGTCTAGGACAAGGTTATTTTCCTCCCATCAGGATTGATCGACAAAACCACCACCCATTTTGACCTTAACAATGCCCTTCCCAATAAAATAAAAATGTAATTTTTTAGCCTAACTTCAAACATGTGTGAAAAAAACTTGTAAGTCATTATGTGAACCATTAGATCCCTCATATACCTATTTAATCCCTCTAATCTCACCCAAAATCACTCAGATGGAACCTTCAAGATCAACCCATTTGACCAATTTTAGTGACGAGTCAAAAAATACAACTTTTTGGCATTGAGTAGGTAACTTCTTTAGATCTAACTACTATTTATACCTATGGGATCTCCACATGAGAATATATCACTTTAGACATGTATATATAAGAAAATTATACATTATCACAATACCATGATGTTCAAATCCACTTAGAAGTGAATTTTCACTACTACTTAAGAGTGCAAAAACACTAATAATAAATATTGTCAATGTTTAAGTTATGGTTACAAAACTTGTTTCTAATGATTCCTGACCAAAAATGACACTTGCATGTTTAGGAAGTGAATAATGTCAAAAACCAGGTTTTTGGCCTCTCATAAGAGTCGATTGATAAATCCACTTCCCATTTCAGCCTCAAGAACACCCTTCCCAATACAAAAAAATGCATTTTTTGTCTAAATTAAAACATGCATAACATGAAACTTGTAATTCATTTACATGAAATTTAATATCCCTCCCTACCTATTTAATCCCTATAATCACACCCCAGATCACTTAGGTGTAACCTTAATAGAATTTTTTTGGATAAGTTGGAGTGACTAGTCTATAAATTTAACTTTTAGGCATTGAATAAGCAACTTCTTGAGCTTCAACTACCATTTATGCCTCTGGGACCTTCACATGAGAATATATATCTTTTATCATGTCCATATAGTCAAATTACACATTATCACATTGTCATGATGTTCAAATCCACCTAGAAGTACATTTTCACTACCGTTCAGGAGTGTGGAAACATTGACAACAAATGTTTTCAAAGTTTAAGTTGTGGTTATATAAATATTGTTATGATACTTCCTAACTAAAAAATGACATTTAAAAAACATTTAGTGGGGGAAGATAACAACACTAACAATAAATGTTGTTAAAGTTTAAGTTGTGGTTATATAACTATTGTTTTGACACTTCCTAAGTAAAAAATGACATTTAAAAAGAATTTGGTGGGGGAAAATAACATCTATTAATGGGTTCTTGGCCTCCCATTATATCTGATTGACAAACCAACTACCCATTTTAGCCTCAAGAACACCCTTTCCAATACAAGAAAATTATAATTTTTAGCCTATATTTAAACATGAATAAAATGAAAGCTATAAGTCATTTTTATGAACCAAAAGATCCATTACCCACCTATTTAATCCCTATAATTACACTACATAAGACTTAGGTGTAACCTTATAGAAAAATCCATTGGACAAGTTATAGTGGTGGGTCCAAAAATGTAACTTTTTGGCATTAAACAAGCAACTTCTTGAGCTCCAACTGCCATTTATGCCTCCAAAACATCCACATAAGAATATATCACTTTTATCATATCTATATAGGAAAATTAAACTTTATCACACTACCACAATGTTTAAATTTACTTGAAAGTACATTTTCACTATCGTTCAAGAGCATGAAAACAATGGAAACAAATGTTGACCAAGTTTATGTTGTGGTTGCATAACTCTAGGTTTGATGATTCATGAGTAAAAATTGACATTAAAAAATTATACATGTGGGATTATAATGTTTAATACTAGGTTATTGGCCTCCCATCAAGCCTAATTAACAAACCCATCACCCATTTTGGCCTCAAGAATGCCTTTCTTAATACAAGAAAAATACAATTTTTAACATAAGTTCAAGCAGGCATAAAATGAAACCTGTAAGTCATTTACATGAACCATAAGATCCATTCCATACCTATATAACCTATTTAATTTCACCATAAATCACTCAAGTGGAACCTTCTATATAATTTTGTTGGATAAGTTGCAATTATGGGTCTACAATTAAACATTTTGGCATTGAACAAATAACTTCTTGAGCTCCAACTACCATTTCTACCTATGGGACCTCCACCTAAGAATATAACACTTAAATAACATAAAAATAGGAAAAATACATGTTATAACACTTCCACAACATTCAAATCAACCTAAAGGTACATTTTTACCACCATTTAGGAGCATAGAAACATTGACAACACATGTTACCAAAGTTTAAGTTATGGTTACAAAACTCTAGATCCAATGCTTTGTGAGAAAAAATTGGCATTGTCATTAAATATGATAATATGGATAATATAAATTAAAATTTTATTGGATTTCCATCATTCTCAATTTACAAACCCACCATCCATTCTAGCCTCAAGAACACCCTTCCCAATATAAGAAAAATGCAATTTTTAAACCTAAGTTCAAACAAGCATAAAATGAAACTCATAAGTCATTATCATGAGATTTTATATCCATCACCTACCTATTTAATCCCTATAATATCTCCATATATCACTCAAATTTAAACTTATATAGTAATTGTTTGGATAAGTTGCAGTCATAGGTCCAAAAATGTAACATTTTGGCATTGAACAAGCATCATCTTGAGCTCCAACTACCATTTATACCTCCAAGACCTCCACATAATAATCTATCACTTAGATAATGTCAATATATTAAAATTACATGTTATCATACTTCCATGATGTTTAAATCCACCTGAAAGTGCATTTTGACTACCATTTAGGAGTACAAAAACACTAAAAATAAATGTTGTCAAAGTTTAAGTTGTGGTTTTAGAAATCTAGTTTTGATGCTTCATGACAAAAAAATGACATTGAAAACACATCCAGGGGTGAATAATGTCTATGAAAAGCTTATTATACTCTCATAAAGTTTTATTAACAAACCCACCACCCATTATGGCCTCAAGAATGTCCTTCGTAATATAAGAAAAATGCAAATTTTTATCCTAAGTTCAAACATGCATAAAATGAAACATGTAAGTCATTTACATGAACCGTTAGATCCCTCCTCTACCTCCTTAATCCCTATAACCTCATCTTAGAGCATTGAGTTATAATATTGGATAGAAATATGCTAGATAAATTGCAATGACAGGTCCAAAAATGTAACTTTTTGGCATTGAATAAGCAACTTCTTGAGCTCCAACTACCATTTCTACGTTTGAGACCTTCACTTGAGAATCTATCACTTGAATCACATTTAGATAAGAAAATTACATGTTATAACACTACCAAGATGTTTAAATTCAATTGGAAGTAAATTTTCACTACAATTAAGGAGCTTCTCTTAGCATGAAGATTATAAAATTCTTTACTGATAATGCCAACCACATAAAGGTGGATCTAATCTATTACAACTAACCTACCAAAAATTCTTAGTAAGTAATGACAAATTAAATTAATATTTACTACACAAAAATTAAAAAAACATTTGTTAAAATTTATTACATCTACACTTGAAAATTCAACATAGCTATGTATTTCAATCCAATGAACCACTAGGATATACTCTAACCTTGATAGTATCAAGAACAACATGGTCTAACTCCCAAACTTTCTATAGTTTCTTATATAGTGGCCTCCCATTATAATTTTGTAACTAAATATTTATTTTAATAATCAAATGTGAATAGTATAATATTTTTCTATGCATTTCAAACTCTTCAAACAACCATTGATCTATGTTTTTTTAATATATCATCGAAACCAAGTTCTAGTGACTACCATTGACCTAGTAGGATAATTAGTGTTTTTTCCATCTATAACTTGGGAAGTCAATTTTTTATTTATATCTACATACAAAAATGATTAATAGTCAGTGCCCTATTCATTAACCTCATCTATAATAACTAAAAAATCATGCCCTATATCACAAAAAACCTTTTTTAGTGATAATATGAAGATATATAATGAGAATAAATTATACATAATGAAAAATATTCTACATGGCTGCACTAAATCAAATATATGGTCAAAGTCATATGATGATGTCATATTTATAATTTAAAATATTTTTAGAACTTGATATATATTGATTGGAATTAAAGGTTTTAAACTCTAATCATCAACCCACTCTTATGACTCACACTCATTCTACATAGAGTCCACACATGTAGAATATAAACATGTCAATTATCTTATATGAATAGTCCAAGAACTTGAATTTGATCTATGAAATGAGTGGAGGTTACTAGAACCTATTAGATTCATACAATCCTCATAAATTTCTAAGTGTTCTTCTTCCATTAACCAAAAATGTTTATGAATAGTAGAATTTGGTTAAGCACCATGACACATGTTCTCATTACATAATTCAACCATGTTTTTTTCATTTGTAAAATGAATACCATCTTTTAGTTTTAATTCCTCCCTTGTAATATCTATTTTTACACATTCTCTAACATTGTTATGCTCCCCTTTTTCATGGATAGCCTTGGTTAAACTCCAAATGTGTTGTACACTAGTGTCAAAGTTCATCCTACTCAACCAAAAAAACATCCTCATATTTTTGAATTACTATGTACATTTATATAACCAAATGTAATCTTGATTGAATGTAATGTTACTCTGGCTCAACTATTCATATAACCTCTAAAAATAACCTTGTGTATAATCTAAACAATGTGATCAATCATCACTGATATAGAAATGGTACTCCCTTAATATTTTATGTTATTTCTCTGTACTATCAAATCTATGCATGAATGCTGTATGCATGAATATGGAAACTTGTGATGAGTTGTAATACTATGATTAAACTTCCATTTGGGGTTTTAATGCGTAATTTTTTGTAAATTCAACTACTAAAATAATCAAACAAAGTGGGAATGTAATCTTTCTTATCTTGAAATTTTCATCAAACCATCTAGCCATGTGTGTGTGCCTTTCATGCTCATAAACAATTTTCTCCCTAAATTCAACCAAAAATTTAGAAATATGTATATATTTTTATAACAAGCTCACACCTTTTAGATTATTTTCCATCTTGTACTTGATAAATCACTAATTTATATTTGCTTAAAACAACTAATTTCTATCCAATTACACTTGGAATCTCCCCATGGATACATTTGTTTTAATTTTGTCAATCCTCCACAAATGTTGTAATTTCCATTTAAACATGATTTTTTATAAAATAATTGTCCATCTAGTATTTTGTAAAATATAGTTGAAATAAATTCTCTAGATGATTTTGGTGGAAATTCAATGCCACACTCCTAAAAAATGTTATTAGTATGAAAGGTATAATGAATATGATAAAAAGCATCATAGTGCATTTAAAATTCAACATGTTGTCTATAAAAAGTGGTGCGTGTTTGATTTATTTTTACATAAAAGGTTTTAACATCTCAAAATATCATTGAAAAATTGAAATTTGTGTATTTGTTTCCAAAAACTTATAATACAATTATGATTGAGTCATATCTAATAAATGTTTTAGATGCAATTCACAGTTATGTGAACTAATTCTTCTTTTCACTAAATCTCTTGTATTGGGTATAAATCTTGTATTGTCTCTCCATAATTGAGCAAGTAACTCTTTGAGAGTATCAGTTATAGCCTTGTCCTTTTGTGGAAGTCTACCATAAAATGCCTAAAGCTCATTGGTATTAGGTTGATTAAGTCTTTCACATCTTTAAATTGCTTTCATTAATGCTTTTATTTTTATATTAAGTGTTTGGATTGTTTTTTAAACCATTCATTTTTTCTTTATTTTGTCACTTACTTCACAACCTCTAGTTATACACTAGTTAGCATTACAGTCTTGGGTGCATGATTTTGGGCCTACAATATGATATGCATCTTTTATATTTTCAACAATTTCATTTTTTTCATCATCCATGTTAGATGCTCTTAGTCTTAATGTGCACATTATATGACTAATCCTAGTTAATTTTATCAATGAAATAAATAATTGACATCTTTGACTATCATAATCCAAATTATGAAAAAACTATCCCAAATTATTGATCCAATCTTATTGAATGGAGATCAAACATTTTTTTATGAATTGGTTCTAAAATAGTTTCATTGAATTAAATTAAGTACTTGTCTCTTCTGTGTAAAATTCTTGGAGGTGTTGTTAATTATGGAATTTTTTGAGAGGGTGTTTCAAAATCATTATCACTTTCATTTTTATAGGTGGGATGCCATTTTCTTCATTGTTTATTTATTCATTATATGTTTCCATGAAACTTTATTGATTTTTAATTTCTTAATTATTTATTTCCATCAAGTTTTATTCATTCATGGAGGTGAAGCATCATACATAGACTAATCATCAACAAAATAAAAAACTTAGAACTTTGAATGTAAACTTCCAAAATTATCTAATTCATTATTGTCAATCTCATTATTATTCATTTCATTATGGTTAATTTCATCATTATTCAATTTATTATGGTCAATTTAATCATTTTTAAAATCATTATTTTCAATTATCTCATTATCTATGGCATTTGGTTCATCATAATTATGGTTTGTACCTTGTCTACCATAAAGGTTTTGCATTCATATATAATTTTTCTCTCCCAAATCTTCTAATTCCTCTAGTGTTTTTACTTCAACATGTTCCTCTTCTTTGAACATGATTTGTCACCCATCAAAGGCAAATGCCAACTTTTTAAAGCTGGGGTCAAAATTTATAGGATCTAAATGAGCTTATCAGATCTTTATTTCATGTAAACAAACTTAAATAAAATCCACATCCCAAATACATAGGGAGTAATAATAAACTCACATTGATAATATAATATTATTCCTTATGTTATAAGGGAAACACATTTATATAGGAAAAGTCTTTCCTATAATTTGGTAGATCATATTTCCTCCACAATCTCTATATCTCCCTATAATAACTCAATTTAACAACCAAATAACTATATCAAATCACCCCATCTAATATTTTTGTTATTCACAAAAAAGTTATACCATATAAAACTAATAATGTAATATTGTTAAAACTAAAAATATTTAATTTAATACATATTAAGAATGTGAACACATCCTTAACATTCACCCCCTTGTGAACATTATTAACCCCTATTCTACACCCACTTAATGTGGGCATAGGAAGAATATACATATTCAAGAACTGGCCAAAATAGAATCATATGCCAATGCATGATTTTAGGTCTACATTCTACTATCTAAATCTTGTTGTCTACATCTTGCTGCACATGACCACTGCTATGTGAATAATTCATCTTGGATTTACTCCATGTAAACATAATGGATGTTTCACTCACTGATCACCTTCTTAAAGAAGTAAGGAAATTAGAGGATCTCTATAGTTAGAGTATCTATACAGTCAAAGGATCTCTATAGTCAAAGGATTTCTATAATTAACTAGCCTCTTATACAATTGTTGTCACATTCCATTATATTTATACTCTTCCTTTTCTCCAAATATCAGAGGATTTAAAAATTAGTAAGGAAATGAAAACACACATATCATTAAAAAATGAAATATCATGAGGAATAAATCATCATTATCATCTTATGCATCCTTTATTAGTTTTTGTTGCCACTTAAACAAAAAAAAACATAGATAGTTTCCGCTACCAATGAATAACTATCATTGGCATTAGCCAATTTGTCATAAAACACATCACACCTTTGAATAGGAATGGTCTTTTGTTCTTATTAGCATAACTAAAAAAATTATACCAATAAAAAAAAATTGACCCCATCACTAGTGGCTAATGAGAGGTTATGAAACCTCTAGCCTCTATTTGCTCCATCCTCCAATATCATGTTGCTTACTTAGTCACTAAATTTATCATGTTCTCTAATGGATCTGGTAGGTTTTGTATTAGTTTTTTTCATAGAAATTAGAATCCCCCCCATAATTTACATGTCATTTACAAGTGAAAATGTGATTATGAGTCAATTTTTTTTACAATTTTGAATTTATATGACAAAATGAAAATGTTGACTTTTTGAATCTTTTAGTAACATAAAACTAGATCTCAACACTTGAATTTTAATTCTTGAATCATTTTTTATTTTGATAATAATCCTTTTTTTATTTTTAATTTTAATAATAATAAAAAAATTAAAACCATAAAGAATTAATTTTCTAATATAACTAAAAGCTATAATTACAAATTTAAATAAGGATTACAAAAGGCACTGACACATAAGTATGACATAATACTATTAAAATTGTAATGTTTATAAAAAATAAAAATAAAACCTTGTCTTTAAACATAATCCTATAAATACTTAGAATTCTAATAAAATCTAAACTCATAAGACTCTTCAAATAGGTGCTCACCAAGTCTGATGTTGAGTTCATCTTTTTTAGTACAAAAGTGCATGTAAGACCTAGTAATAACAATGGTATAAGGAGAAAATAAATGTGGATTCCATAATCTAAGTTATATTTACAAATTCTAAAGCTGAATGGTAGAGTTTATATCTCATCCATCATTGGTGAATAATTAACATATGTATATGTAAGAGGTGGAATTACCTAACTACACAATATGTGGTGAAGGATATACTATAAGATGCCTCCCAGTACTAATGCATTATTATAATAGAGAATATTAAACCTTTGATTAAAATGACTCTTCAAAGCATTGAAATCTTCCTTCTGGTTGACCAAGAATCATTTAATTCTAGTCATTCTTCACACAATGCTTAAATTTGAAAATTCACCAAGCTAGTTAATGAATGTAGCTCCTTGACTTTAAGAGATAAAATCCCACTTTAATAAATGTAATGGAAAATTTAGAGAAGAATGTAGTAAGAATGACATCAGTCTCACAAACTAGAAAAATGAAAAATGAGCGTTTACATATTCACCTACATTATATGGTAGTGTTATGGACGGGGAAGGTGTTGAAACTTTTAATTTAAGGATCAATTTGATCAAAAAAATTATGATGCACCCACTTCATTCATTGAGGATATTACCAATATACATGATATAATTAAAGCATATAATAAAAAAAATTATGATGCACAACACTTTAATAAGATGAAAATACCTTGAAAGCTATTCTAATTCCAAGTGAAGGCATAGATGCATGCATCTACATAGTATAGACAATATTTTAGGATATAAATATATTTTATCTCTTCTTAGACAAACAATTGGTTAGGTAAAAATTATGATGCACCTTTCTCACACTAGAGCCACTAATCAAGTGTTTCCTTTGAAATGTTTCCCTTTTACAAGACTCTCATTTTGAATACCCATAAAATATTTAAAAGATCTTAGATCTCATGGTTATCCCTATCTAATACCACTTATAAGATCTATAAAATATTATTATATTTTTATTTCATTTAAATAAACTTGATTAAAATCCATAGGCCAAATACACAGGGAGTAATAATAAACTCACACTAATAATATAATATTATCCACTATTTTATATGGGTAATACATTTATATTGGAAAAGTCTTTCATATAATTGGGTAGATCATATCTCCACCACAATCTCCATATCTTTGTATAATAACTCAATCTAAAAACCAACTAACTATATCAAATCACCCTGTATAGTATTGTTGTTATTCAAAATAATCATATAACACACAAAACTAATAATGCAATATTGTTAAAACTAACCATTTTCATGTTTAATACATATTAATAATGTGAACACACCCTTAACAAAAATTACATATGTCCCATAGAGAATGTTTGTGGGGATGGAATTCTCAATTTGGGTTAAAAATAGAGTTAAAAAGTGAGCTCAATATATATTAATAATAATGCGATTATGTTATCCAATAACTTAATCATGTTATTCTTAGCACTAGGTTCCGATTGAACATAGACAATGAGAATCAAGTTATGTCTATATTAAGAATAATGTAATCACATTATTAAATAACAAGATCAAGTTATTCTTAATACTCAATTAGGGTTAAACATTGACATCGATAAGTGAGATTTGTCTATATTAATAGTAACATGATCACATTATTTAATAATGTGATTGTAGTATACTTAATATAAATTAGGGATTACAGATTAAAAGTTAATACATTACTATATAGGATTTAGTGATTAGGGATTAGGGCATGTAGGGTTTAGGTTTAAAGGTGTATATAAGGTCTAATCATGCTAGCCATGTGAACCTAATTCTTACTACAAAGGATGTTAATTGGGACTAAATTAATTGGTAAATAGGGAATGTTTATAGTTGATAATTTAGGGTATAATATTTAGGGTTTAATATATAGGGCTTAGGTTTAGGGTACATAGGGTCAAGTGTAATGATAATTATTAATCTCAATAATGTTAATTGGGGTTAAAATGATTATCTCATGGTTTAAATAGTTTATATTTATGGTTTAGAGTTTAGGGATTAGGAACTTTAGGTACTAGGGCTTAGGGTATAGGATTTAGTGTATATAAGGTAAAATCATGAAGGCGACTGGGGATAATTTGAGATATTTGAACCTATATCTATGAGTAAATAATGTGATTTTGGGCTCATTTATCCCACACATCATCACAAATTGAGCCAATTAAGTCAATTTCAGTTTAATGAGTGATGAAATTTTGACCAAGTTCATCCTTGTGAAACTAATTTTTACTATATATAAAGGATGTTAATTGGGGTTAAATTTATTAGTTTTGGGTTTAGGGTCTATAATTTAAATGGTTTAGTGTTTAGGGATTATGGATTAGGGTTTAAGGTAAATGGTATAGGGTTTAGGGTTTAAGTTAAATGTTACAAGGTTTAGGGTTTAAGATATCATCTATAGGGTCCAATCACTAAGATAATTAAAGAACATTTGAGCTACTTCTTCTCCTATTTGTGACAATTAAATTCTTGTTTGCATTTCTAATAAAAGTAGGGTTAGTTAAGCCATACATGTTGCATATATTATTTAATAAATTGAATCATACATTTGGTTTAGGGGCTCAATTTTTCCCAAATCATCCCCTTAATTTAATAAATTTACTAATTAGATCAATTTATGATAGAATCAAACTTTTAATTTTTACCCTAAATCATATCTTGATTTTGAAGGGGTTCAAATTGTCCTCAAATGCCTCCTTAATTAAATGAATCAACTCTTTGGTTAATTATATATGACATGACATTAGGGTTAATTTCACTCCAAATCACATCATATATAATTTAATAAAGGTTTGTGTGGCTCATTTTAACCCTAATTGCCTCCACAATTGAACTAATTGATATTTTCATTCATTAGTTGATGACTTCTAGTTTATTGAGCTCAAAACCACATTCTATACATGTATAACTTTCATTTAAGTAAATAATGTTTATTTGATTCAATTGAGATAATGAAATTGGAGTTGATCAACCCCTAAATCACATTTTTTAGTAATGCAATTAGGTTTAAGGGGCTCTAAATAGCCCCAATTTACTTTAGATGCATAGCTAGATTAGTACTCCAAAGGCTAAGTTTTGGTCATAGGTTTAAAAAATGAATTTTATGACATCTCATGTTAAAATCAGATATATCATAAGGCATGTATATTTTCATCATGTAGTGAGCATTAGAGATTAGGGCACAAGATTTAGGTTTAAGGGTGTATATAATGTCTAACCACTTCATGCCATTTGAATCTAATAATTACTAAAAAGTATGTTAATTAGGAATAAATCGATTGGTAAATAGAGAAAGTTTAAGGTTTAGAATTTAGGGTATAGTGTTTTTGCTTTATATTTTAGGGCTTGTGTTTTAATGTATATATGGTTTAGGGTGCACAGGGTGAATCATAAATATAATTGAGGATAATTTGAATCACTTAGACCCATTTGTGACTATATAATGTGTTTTTGGGTTGTAATTATACCCCATTTTATCATGTAGAATGAGTTAAGTAGTCGAATAAGATAATCGTTCATGTGATTTAGTCCAAAATTAGCCATGTGAACATAATTATTAGTCTAAATGGTGTTAATTTGGGATAAAATGATTGGTGTAGGATTTAAAGAGTTTATATTTATGGTTTAGGGATTATTAAATTTAGGGATTACATCTTAGGGTATAGGTATTAAGGTATATAATGTATAATCATGATGGTGATTGGGGAAATTTTGATCTCCTTAAACCTATATCTATAAGTAAAGAATGTGATTTTGCACTCAATTATCCCCCAAATCATCACAAATTTAGATAATTATCGTAAATATTGATGTGATTTTGACCAAGTTCATCCATATGAACCTAGTTCTTACTATATAAAAAAGATGTTAATTGGGGCTAAATTTATTGGTTTAGGATTTAGGGTCTACATTTTAAAGGGTTTGGGGTTTAAGGATTATGACTTAGGGTTTAAGGTTTAATTTAAATGGTTTAGGGTTTATGGTATCATAGATAGTATCCAATCCCTAATATAATTAGAGAAAATTTGATCTTTTTGTTCACCTGTTTATCATAATTACCTTCATGTTTCAATTTTTGATAAAAGTAGGGCCAGTTAAGCCATACATGTCACATACATTATATAATTGGTTGAGCCATAAATTTTGTTTAGGGGCTCAAATTTGCCAAAATCATGCCCCCAACTACACAAATTAGATAATTGGATCAATTCATGATAGAATCAAACTTATTTTACCCCAAATCATATGTTTTTATTGAAGGGGTTCAAATTGGCTTCAAATGGCTCCTTGATTAAATCAATCAACTCTTTGGTTAATTATATATGACATGACATTAGGGTTAATTTCAATTTAAATCACATTGAATATATAATTTATAATAGGTTCATGTGGCTCATTTTGACCCCAATTTCCTCCACAATGGAACTAATAAACTTTTATATTCATTAGATGATGACTTCAATTTTATTGAGCTCAAAACCACATTCTATACATGTATAAGTTGGATATAAATAAATATTTTTTCTTTGCTTCAATTGAGATAATGAAATTGGAGATGATGAACCCCCAAATCACATTTTATATTCATGAAATTAGGTTAAAGGGGCTAGAAATATTTCTAATTTACTTTAGATGCACAACTATATTGGTACTCCAAAGGCTAAGTTTTGTCCATAGGTTTAAAAAATGCATTTTATGACATCTCATGATAAAATAATTTATATCGCAAAATGCATAATGAGTTACACCTTAAAACTAAGTAATTATAAGTAGTCAAGTTAACATATTAAAATTACTATAAATGTTTTGAAGTCTAATGTGATACCATGACACCTTAATTCACTATCCAAGGTTAGGGACCTTTTTAATATCACATGAAATAACACCACTATTAAGGAGCTCAATAACATATAAGATCATATATAAAATTTTAGCTAAAGAGCAAATCTGGGTTTTTAAATGTTATGAATATATAATATGATGACATTATTAGTGTGATCATGTTATTAACTAGCATGATCATGTTACTAACATGGTTAGTAACAAAATCACATTATTAATGTTATCACGTTATTTGAATTTTAATTCAAAAATAGTGCCCTTTTACTTGAGAATGGCTTGTATTCATGATATAAAGGCTTGGACCTATCAATCTATAGCAAAGTCTTAGAGTTCTAATACAAATAACAAAATTCAACTTTGATCTCCAATTACACTACAAATTTTAGTGGTAAAATTTAAAAATTAATACCATCGTGATGATTAGGCTCTCCTCTTTCCAAAAATATGATTTTTATAATTCTTTAACTAATTTTTAATTTCAAACTATGTTTATTTATAATTATACCATTTTTTAGGCCACTGCATTCCATAAATATATATGCCTATACATGTTCATGTAATTTGTTTTTCATTGATCCAAGTGTAGAAAAAGTTATATGGTCACAAACTAGGCCTAATTCTACACACATTCAAAAAAATAAATGATTTTCATTATTTTTGAGGTAGTTAGGCACACTGCACAGATGACTCTCCATGTTTTTATTAGTTTTTACATATGTATTTACTTGACAAATTCATTAAAAAAGTATTCATTAAAAAATATAAGAAATATAGGTCATAAACTAGAATAACTTATCTATATTTTTCCCAAAGGATTTTCAATAATATTACACATTGTTAAAAAATGGTGCACTACATGACTATCTATCTACTCTATTTTCTCTTAAAAATTAGGATTTCCTCTTCTATTTTTAGATGTTTGACCTAGTTATACTTGAGCATTTTACAAAAAATAGTGTTTTAGAAATTATACATAAAATACTACATTCCATGTTGTTACAATATCTTCAAATTTGGAGTGTAGATATCTCAAATTATCTACAGAAGTTTATATTTATAATATTTTAGGAAAATCATGTCCATGGGTATGCCAATTTTTATCCCCCAATTTTTTTAACTTACCCAAGACAAAGGCTAGTTAATCCTAGCTTGGAATCATTAATCCAAAAAAATGTAGAAAAGATACTAAGTGCTAGGATTGTTTTTCCTATCAAGCATTCAACTTGGGTAGCTAATCTAGTTATGGTTAGGAAAAAGAGTGGCAAGATCAGACTATGCATTGACTTTAGGAATATGAATAAAGTTTTAGAGAAGGATAATTATCCATTTACCTCCTTTGATTAGGTAATAAAAACCTTGATTGGGTCTAAAATGTTATTTTTTTTAGATTGATTTTCAGGCTATAATCAAATACTAGTTGAATTAGAGGATAAGATGAAAATAATGTTTACTATGAAATGGAGAATATATGCATACAAGTAAATGCCACATGGATTGATTAATGTTAGAGTTAATTTTTATATATTAATGGTTCATGAATACCAAGTACAAATAGGTAAGTGCATGACTATATACATGGACAATCTCATTATTTTCTCTAAAAACAAATCTAATCATATTAGCCACAATCAATCTATTATTAAAAGGTGCAAGAAGTTTGGGGTATCACTTAACCTCAATAAGAGTATATTTAACATTATTGAAGGTAATTTTATAGGTCATATTATCACTAAATATGAGGATCGCCATTCACTCAAATAGGATCTAAGGGATTTAAAAAATAATGTTTCCAAATAGTAAAAATAATCTCAAATCCTTCTTTGGGAAGATAAATTTTGTAAGGAAATTTATATCATGATTTACGTATATTTTGAAGCCCCTAAACATAATGCTAAATAAAAATAACAAAGTGAAGTGGACACCTGAAGCCAAGAAGTCCTTCCAAGACACAAAGAAGGCTATTTTGTAAGCCTCGGTGTTGGTAAGCCTAGATTTCACTAAAGACTTTTTCTTGTGAAACATACAATAAATTCCATACACAAAAAAGGGAATAAATTTAGCATTTTATCACATTCATGAGTACTAACTTGAAATATGCAAAGATCAAATACCCCAGATTGACAATCAAATATTTGCACTTGTCAAGGTGATGAGAAGCTTAGGCACTACATCCTTAGGAATAAGACCATCACCGTAGTACCAAATATTTTTTTCCATCTTATTCTCGCATAAAATTAATTAAGGGAACATAGAGCTAAATACATGTTGATGTTTCAAGAGTTTGATATTGAAATTAAAACTTCTAGGATCATTAGAGGATAAGGCATTATTCAATTGAAGATTGAACCAAACCAACACATAATCATCAAAGAGGTCTATCAAACGTAGGTCTCCTAAAAGGATTGGTATTCAAGTATTATTTAGTTCTTACTCACTAAAACATGCCATCAAGAACTCGAAATAGAGCTCTAAGGGTCAAGGCTACTCATTATATGATCAAGAAAGGATTTATCTATAGGAATAATTATGAAGGAATCTATTTAATATGTGTGTCACATGGATAATATTAAGAAATATTTAAAAAAATTCATGAAAATATTGATAGTGGCCATCCATCTAGAAATACAACAACCCATAAAATACTTAGAATGGGTTATTACTAGCTGACATTTTTTAAGGATGTTCACTTTCATGTGAGGATGTGCCATAAATTCTAAGTTTTTATAACAAGAGAGGTGAATGCAGCAATGCAACTAAATCCTATGATTAAAGGTAGATCATTCATCCAAGGAGGCTTAGATTTCATCGATGTTAGAAACTCAAATTCCTTAGCTAATCACAAGTTTGTGCTCATTTCTATAAAATATTACACTAGATGGACTGAGGAAACAACCACCAATAACTCAAGAGCCCAAGATGGTAATAAGTTTTCTTGACTAACATATCACAACCAGGTTTGGCATGCCTATTTATTTAGTTTGTGATAATGGTCTAGAATTATAATTAGCTGAGTTCACTGAATGGGACCATGATAATCAAATTACAATCATATCATCCTTAAATCACTAGTTGTAAGGGAATGGATTGGCTGAGTTAACCAACAATAACCTCATAGATTTTATCAAAAATTTAGCTACCAATAAACCTATGGAGTGGCATATCTTACTAAAATAAGCACTCTTAGCATACTAGACTAGGTATAAACATGCCTTTAAGTCCTCTCCATATCTACTAGTTTATGGGAAACAACCATTATTCCCAATCATGCTAAAATTACCAACATATCAACTTATGTAATAATACATGGACCCCAGTGAAAAAATAGAGTCTAGATTACTGGATATCATCAAAATGGAAGACTCTATGAATAGATCATTGCAAAACATTAGCACACATTAGGATGTGGTTAAGATATAGTTCAACAAGAGAGTAAAATTTGAAGCATTCAAGATCTCTTACTTGGTGATGCTATGGGACAAATCCCATGAGAAAAAATGAATGCATGAGAATTTTACCCTGATATGGATAGGATCATATGAGATCTTGGGTAATAATTCATTCCATTTGATATATATTCAAGGTAATGATTTGACATACCCAATAAATTGATAATTTTTGAAGCATTACTTCATGGATGCCCCATCTGGAGAGGTATTTGATTAATGATAGACACTCTGGTAGAAGTAGAAGTGGGTTATATTTACTTCATTAGTTAGTTTCTTGATTTTATTCATTTGATTTTATTAGATTAGTTCATGTTTTCTAGATTGGATCTTTTAATTTTAGTAGTTTTTCTACTTTTTAGGATAGTTTTATTTTCATTTCATGGTAGTCTACAATCCTAGTATCATCAAATTATAGTTTGAGGTGATTTCAATCCAACTCAAATTAATGAGTGCTACATACTATGGTTAAAAATTCTTAGCCATTAGAGAGTTAGCCATGAACATGTTCTAAATCTAATGATTTCATCAGGTATGAAAAATTTTCTACCATAATACTATGTATATTTAGAAATATCTCCTTATCCTCTTAGATCAAATGCACACAAAATGTTAATACTTGTTTAAGGTAATAAATATTGACATGGGAAAAATTTGACATAGATATTTTTATTAAACTAAAACTTTACTAATACAATCTCATGGTGGTCACCTTCTTCCCTCTTTCATTCAACAAGCCAAAAATGTAAAATTTAAAAATAAAAGGGACAATATGAAATTCCAAAAGAAAATAAAAAAGGATTAAAATCCTACATGATGAAATAATATCAATGTATCATTCATCATGAAAAATATGAAAAAGGAGAATGGGTGATCAAAGGTATCTCTATCTAGGTTATGGCTGACTACTTGGTAGTACAACAATTCCTCAGCTCCTTGATGTTTATGTAATTAATGCCCAATCAAAATCAAATCTATAATTCACTCCTATATCTTTTCCTACAACCCTAATATGAGATAAATAATGTCATTTTCCACACATAGATCCAAGATATAAGTTAATTTAGTAAGTTGAGTAGGATTATTAAGTGTTTTTGTTTATTTCTAATTTAATAATTTCTTTTGGTATGATTTTATGGTTGATATTAGGGTTGCAAAACTAGATATTCTAGGTTCCTTAGAACATGGGAGTATTTACCCTTGTGAGTCACCATTTTTTATATTCAACACACCCTACCTTATATTTTTATTTGAAAAGTGGGGACCCCCTTTATTTTTAAAATGTATGAATATTTCATCTGGGTATTTATGTGTTTATGATGGTAATGATGGTTATAATTCTCTATAGAAACTTGATGTTTTAAATATTGAATCATGATAGGGTACACTTATTTCCATTTGAAAGGACTTTTTCAAACTAATATATTAATGGAGAGTTTGGAATAATTGCTTTGCATGATAGGTATTTAGATTAGCTTATTTCAAAAGGCTTTCAATCAACAACTTTAAGTCTTCAAAAACTTTATTTCAAAAAGATTATCTTCAACAACTATTAAATTGAGGAATTTTATTTGGAAGATTTGCTATAGTCGATAAATTTCACTTCAAAATGTTTTAATTTATAATATCTGTTTCAATTAATTCTCTTCAAAATTATTCTTCCAATCAAAAACTTTGGTCTTCAAGAACTTTCATTCAGAAACTTTATCTCGATCGGTGGTTTCTCTTGAGAAGGTTTTCATTTAGATAATTTTGGTATTTGAAAGCTTTTTTTTGGAATGTTTCCATTCAAAAAAAATTAGTCTTCAAAATCTTTTACTTTGGAATGTTTTACTTTAGAAGATTTGTTATGGAAACTTCTATTCAAAAGCTTTATTCTGGTTAGCAATTTTCACTTCTTAAACTTTCTCTTTTGAAGTTTTACTTTAGAATCTTTCCTTTGGTATATTTCACTTTGTGATTCATATTTAGAATCTTTACTTTGGTAGGTTATATTCAAAAGCTTTACTCTAGTTATAAATTTTCACTTCTTAAACTTTCTCTTCAAAAGTTTTACTTCAGAAGCTTTTGTTTGGTAATTTTCACTTTGGAAATTTTCACTTTGGGATTTTTATTTACAATCATTACTTATATAACTTTATATGTAATAACATCCAACAAAACCAAAATGTTTAAAAAGATTAACTAGTCTTTTGGAACTATTCCTTTGTCATCTTGTATAAAAATTCTTTTAAAATGAATTTATCTAAATAACATTTTGATTTTTAGGGTTTTTTAGGCTCTAAGGAAGATTTTGAATTCAATTAACTAGACCATATAATGACAATTGGAAAAAAAAGTAAAGGAAAAATTGTGACACCCTGAATGATAAAACAACCTATGTGGCATGTAGACTAGGATTGGGTGGTCATGTTCAAATTGAATGAAGGTGATGAGCTCATATATGTTGGTGATTAATGGCACATGAGATAAAAATGAATGTATAAATCTATAACATCAATCCCCCAACCAATTTCATCTCATTAAATTTTTAGGAGATCGAGTAAACTTAAGCCTTTTATAATATAAAAACCCTAGCTATGACTAGGATGGTTTGTAATCAATGTAATTTAATTTAGTTCTGACCATTTTTAAAATCTTGAATCACACCAACATCAAGTAAACAACCATGGATTATTCATCTATGTCATATAAGGGACACTCAACACCCTTTAGGCTTTCCATCAATTATTCGTCTAAGTATTTAGACACAAATTTTGATGAAACTATGTTTAATGGATACTATCATAATTACTCTGACTCATGGGAAGTTTTAGAGAACATGGATTTATTTTCATTGCAATAATACATCACAATTGATGGGGAAAAGTTAGTAAAGGACCTACTCCCATTCAAGTGATAGGCCCTTCACTACATAGTTACTAAGTCATAAGTTATGTCATGTATAGACTTGATGTGAGGCCTCTTATTTGAGGGTATAATAGTAGATGGAAGTTACCTCAACTACATCAATAATAACATAGTCATCGTGTACATCTTTGAGGAAGTATACATGAGGTATTTGAGTCTCCCTATCTTAGATGTTACATTTGATTTACATAATGTAGTTACTTGGAAGAAAGCTAATAATATGGAATGAAAACTAGAAAGGTGGTTTTTCCTAGAGGAGACATTTATTGTAAAGGAACATGTTAATAATCTCATCCCTATCACTCAATTTAAGATGGGGATTCATATAGGCATGGCATTATTGAATTGTCTCTTCATCCATGCAAGTGTCCACTTCTTGCATTTGGAATGGGTTCCCCTACTAGACCTACTCAGTACTTCAAAGTGCACATACTCATTAGGGGAATTAATTAATACCCACTTACATGAGAAAATTATACACAAAGATAGGAGGCCACATGGGGGAAACTCTTACATGATGTCTTACCTATTAGATGTAGTCATGGTAATGGCGTATAAGCACAATGGAGTTCTATGGAGTTCTAACCTAGATTTTATTATAAATTAAATATTTTATCATTACTCTTTTGTTTATATAAACTCATATGTCATTAACATCACTAATATTTTAGAGGATCTCTACCCTCAGGTCTAGATGGCCATTTAGGGTCAACCTTAGGCTAGGATTTCACCCAACATTGTTAAAATACTTGATAATATGGGAGACTACTGGATCTACCTTAGATACTCTATCATCATGGTTAATGGGCACAAAGTGGATCCTCTTTATCTTCCCAACTTTGTTCTTGATAAGGTAGATGAATATGAGATTGCCTTCCAGATATGAAATGGTATGTGTTAGAAGCACAATAATTGGGGGATGAATCAATGTCTTCAACACATTCATTCAATTAAAATTAACATTCATGAGCCATTCATACAAGTACATAGATTTAGTAAGCATAAGTAAACATATAAGAGCATGAAATAAGATAACACATCATATATATGAGAAACCCTCAAGGGAATAATTAACCATTGATCTATGTAATGGACTATAGTCCTAACAAAAACAAAGTTATAGTGAAGCACCGACTCCATATGGAGAACCAACCCCAACTAGATAAACACCCATTTTACTAGGCTTTAGAAAGCACCCAATTTCAAGGAGGGACTAACCCCCTAGATGAATTAACACTAAATCAGCCACCTAGTTGATTTTATCACCTTCAAAACACCTTATTTCTCAACTAATAGATGATGACCACCTCTTCATCTCTTCACATTATTATAATTCTCAAACTGCCTTCTAAGCCTCTTCACTTAATGAGGTATATTCAATATTGATTAGGTCATATGACCTTGATCTTCATACTTATACCTTATGTTAGATCTTCATTACAGATCCTCAACACCCCTTTGATGTTTTACATGACCTCCTTTATCTCCTCAATATTATTTCTCATTCAATTCCTCTAAGCATTATTAAATAGGTCTAAAACTACTTTATATTTATAAAATCCTCTTAATCATATCCCTCTTGGTCATCCATCCACAGTTTCCCACTTATATTTGACACATAATAGGCCTTAGGACATGTTACAAAAAGAATAAATCACAATCTTAGGTTAGTCACAACTCAATAGGCTACATTCCTTCTTAGTTAAACATTACTCTTTGCCTTCCTTGGAAAACTTTCAAACTCTACACATGGTAGGAAAACTTCATATACCACTAAAATATACCTGCACTAAGCTCATATTAGGTCTACATAACATTTTAACAACCACTTGAAACACTTGAATAACACTAATCTAAATAGCCTTGTGTGTACTCAAATACTATATGATCTCTCTCATGTTTGATCACCTATATTTCATGTAACCAAAAAATAAAAAACATGTTTACATAAAATATATAACCTTGAAGTCATATTCATTCACTTGTTTCACTCTGACTCAATGACAAACATTGGTCTTACTCACCCTTTAGGTTTCATGGTGACCTACTTCATTAGGTCTGCTCTCTTGATGCTAAGACTTGATCTTCTTAGATCCAAATAGACTTCTCCAACCATTAAAAACCAATAAAAAAAATTCCAATGAATTATTTTTACATCTTCCATGCTTTGTTAGATATTCATCCTATATTCATACCCTAAAACCCTCTTTAGGATAGACTACACTATTAGGTCTATACACCTTAGAAAGTTGTCTTGCAAGAATGAAGTTTAATCAATCCTTTACTAGATATCCCATATAAAATAAAACATATAAACATATACATCATGACCTCATGAACATCACAAACTAATTGGAACAACTTCACTCACACAAAAATGGTTCAAGAATAACTCTGTAACTTGCTCACTTAGAAATACTAGAATACTCAACAAATGCTCATTAGTAGTTAGACTTCTATATACACATAATATTTTCAAACTTTTATCACTTACTAACACTTTATATCTTTCATAAACCCATTCACCCTCAGTCTCTTCGAGGGTAAGCCTTAAAAGGTGTACTAGGAAATGGGTGGGTAGACCATTGGTGCTTTGTGATATTGTTGTCCCTTTTTCCACTTGTTATCTACACATTTGTCTCCTAAAAACATTATCCTTAAGCATTTTATTCTTGATTGTACCATTTCTAGTCATTTTATACATTTTATCCTCTTATTCCTCAGCTTAATTCCCTTTTATCGGTCAGCTGTACTATGTCAAGTAGGTCGACCCTATATAGTTTTAGGTGATTTTCACTTAGTTTTCTAAAATTATGCTAGGTTGACTATGTCGACCTTGTCAGCCAATATTTTTGGAATAATTGAGGGTAAAATCTAACTATATATACAATTTCATTTTTCCATTATTTAGAGAAGATAAGAATTAAGATATATTGTACATCTGATTATTAACCATTATACTCAAGGAGCAAGCTTAGGGTTCCCTACTCTCTATGGAGATATGGATCATATCTTGTGGAGAAGTCTTTTGGATGCATTGATAGGTTATATATCTTGGAGGTAATTTTCATTTTTTATCCTTACATACTACAATAAAATCTTGTGAAACACCTTATCCAAGGGAGAAATTAAGGCTCACTAGGTTCGTCTTCAAAGGTAACTATTCCTAACTTTGTTCCTCCTTTGTAAGAATAGATATATATGAATTTTTTCTTCTCTTCCATGTATTAGGATTATTTATACATTTACATGAGTATATATCTTCTATGCATGTTTAATTTTATTTTTTCTAATCACCACTTTATGCCACAAGGTTTGGTGAACACTAGATTAGATTTACTTTACTTGTTATTAGTTTAGGTGAAATATCAAAACTCAAGAATCCCTTAGGGTTATTATGTGATTATGATTATTTGAAGGCTTTATAACCCTTTCTAGAATGGTGTATTATGGTAAAAGATCCCTTAATCAGGTATATAATATCACCACATTGGTCATGTTCATACTTAACAAATGTGTCCCCAATCATAAGTGTATGGTACAATCTATCTTCTCTAATCTAGGATTGATTTATAGACACGATGCATTTTTTATTACATACATTATGGTAACTTGATGTGAATCTAACCCTTGTAGAGTTTGTTCCACTTATTCCATTATTTTGTCATTTTTATTATCATATATTTGTGATACTAGGTTAACTATATCGACATAGTTCTAACTTATATTTGCAAGTTTAACACATAGTCACATCAAAATGACTTTATTCTATTTATATAGGTTATTTTTAAGGTTCAAGCTACTAGGTCAACCCAGTCGACATAATATAGATTTTTAGAATTTCAAACATCTAGTTTAACATATTAGGCCAACCCTATTGACCTAGTACATTTTTTAAGTCTTTAGTAATAAGTTTCTGTAAAGCTTGGTCAACCCAATCGACATAGTTAGCAAAATTTGTAAGTGATAATCAAGGTTATTCAATATCAATCTCACTTCTCTATATCCTCCAACCCACCAACATTCCTTTCTATATTTTTCTTTCTTTATTATAGTCCTATATTTTTTACAATTTGTATTCTTTAAAACTACCCATGTACAATCAACTAGGCTGACCTTATCGACGTAGTTATGTATTATGTATTTTATCTAGAAGGATAGGTTGACCTTGTTGATGTAGTTCATTTTTAGATCTTTGCTTGCATAATACAAAATCAACACTATCAACCCTATTATGTATTATCTACATACACTATCACCTAAATCAATATTATACTATGTTTCAAAGTTAGAATTAACCCTTATATGCTAGTAATTAGCTCACACTTTCATTTATTATTTCTTGTATGCGTAGAATAGATCACATAGTCTAATTAGGTGGTTTTCAATATATCATTTTTTCACTATTTTTTATTTTATTCATATAATACCAAATCAAAAAATATTAAAATTAATTTTAATAATGATCTACCTAGGACCAACCTATTTGGATTTCAACACCAAGGGGGAAGCCAACTTGGTTTTTTGGCCAAGTATAAACACATGGTTAATGGTATACTTTGGCTAAGCACCAAAAAATGATAAGTGAAGTGAGGGGGTAGGCCCCAACACTAACTTGGTACCATTGCCAATATAGATTCCCTTTAACCCAAGCATCCTAAAACCATCCTTAGATTACTTTCTATTTCCTTGATTATATCCAGCTTTCTATCACATCTAAAACTATATTCTAACAATCTAACAACATTCAGGTTGACCACTTACTTAGCTTTTACTTTCCAAGTTAACTACTTGCTCTTTACTCATTATATGTTGTATTACAAAAAATTACATTATCCAGGGTTAGTGCAAGGTTTTATGTTGTGTGCCTGAATTGGACTAACCTCATTGATCTAATTGATTGTGTGTTTCATTTAATTTCTTTCTTTCATAATTAATTGTAAACTTATTTTTGATTCAATACATAGTTGACCCTATCAACATAGTATTCTTTTCTACCCATTAGATACATAACTAGGTTTACCCATTCGAATCTACATATTTTCCTATGTACTTCCTATCTAGGATACAAAACTAGGTCAACCTAGTCGACCCTGTAACACTATTTCATCATCTTTTTAGACCTTGTTTCCTATAGTAGGTTGACTTAGTTGACTTTGTCTAATTTTTTTCACTTCCTATTTCCTTGCATTTTTACCTTTTTGAGTCTTTATAATTCATCATGAACCTTTTATTTGAAGATAATACTGAGTTAAATTCAATAGACATGATAAATTTTACCAACCCTCATAGGGTCTCATATAAGTAGATTAGGGATCCTTTCTTAGATGGGAGTAATGTTCATATATCCAATCACATAATTAACTATAGGACCCCTCCTCATTACTCTTCATATAATAATCCTCTCTTCTCGCTAGAAGATCAATCTAAATTAGAGTATACCCTTGAAATGATCTTCTTTGTCTCTAAATTTCCTCAACATCATGGAAAGGATCATTATACCATTTATAATCTCATGATTAGTGGTAAATCTAAATATCCTCATTCACCTTCTTCCACATTTTCAAATGGATTTAGATTTACTACTTTCTTTGATTCTCAACCTCTTCCCTCGATTATGACTCCTTCTCATACCATCACCTCTTCTTTAACTTCTTTCACCTCCATGCCTAGTATCTCCACTAACATGGTAGGATATACATCTTGTTGGCCTCTTCTAAGACCCACTCTCCTTAATCCTTACACTAGAGCATAGTTTTCTACCCAATGTAATCATGCTTCTAGTGTTTCTTCTTCTCATCCCTTCACTAGTTCATATTTATCCACATAAGAAAATTTAACCACTAGTTCCTCACCTTCTAACAATTCTTCTCAAGCTCATATCAATACCAATAGTATTACCCAAGCAACTCCTTACAATGCTAATGCTTCAAATAACTATAATAATGTTAATAAAACCCACCAAATTTTTTTATAAACACTTAATCAAATGAATAATTTTCAAGCTCATAATACAAATCAAATGATGAGAATGCAAAATCACCTTTTCCATCTTTAAACTCATCCTCAACCAATGTCTTGTGGCATGCATAATAAAAATATTCTACCACCTCATCTTCAACATTCCCAAGGTAATCTTATCCCTCAACCTCCTTTTTTCAAGAAAATCATTAAGCATATTCAAAATGAGCCTTTTAACACTCAAATTTCTAATATTGATATATGAGGTATCACCCCTACCATTTATTATAATGGGTCAACTGATCCTACTATTCATCTCAAAACATTTAGAAATATTTATAAATATTAGGTTAAATTTAATACCTTTTTTTCTACCAAGATCCTATCCAAAACCCTCATGGGTGATGCTTTGGATTGGTACAACCAACTTAAAACTCATTATATTACTAGTTTGGAAAATTTAGTAAATGCTCTAGTCTAAGAGTTCCAAACTAGTGATCCTTTTTAGAATACTTTGGATCACTTTATAATTTTAAACACATTGATTAAAAAAATTCCCAATATTTTGTTAAAATTTAGAAAACATTATCTAAAAAATATGGGCATAACATGGCTAATGATAACCTTTTCCATCTCTTTACCAATGTTATTTTTCCCAAGTTACAATATTGGGTCCACACTCTCTCCACATACTTTTAATGAGGTTGTTAACCAGGATAAACATCAATATTTCCTTATGTATAAATTCAGGACACCCTAACCTTCTATGGGTCCTCACATCTTACTCAAGAACAAAAATTATAATTCTACCAATGATAGTGTCATGGATTCTTATGACACCATTCACACTATTCAAGTTGTTGTTCTTAACTAATCTTTGGAACCAACTACCCCTTATAAAAAATACACAAATCCTCATTTATCTTCACCTAATACCATCAATTTTCACAAATATGTATCCTCAACTAAATTACTAAAAAGTATACATAGGCTTATACCATGAGAAATTGATCCCACTTGTCATATGAAATCCTAAAATGATCCTAACAAGTTTTTTTGATTTCATGATAGTTGAGCTCTTTCTCATTATACAGATAGGCGAATTCATAATTTAGCTATGGATTTTATTCTTGGTCCTAATTTTGATCATGATTCAATCATTTGAAAGCATCAACAAGCCTATGACATTGATTTTAAGGCTCATGAAACACATACTAAATCTCAACCCTTGATTAAAAATAATGCTCATTTGGCTATATACAATGACCCTCTTCCTAATCACCAACCTATTAAAGATACCCAATACAATCCCACCTCTACCACTAATAATGTATAAAGTATTGTGGACCCAACTCCCAAAGATAATGTGGTTAACATGACTAATATGTGAAGGGTGGTTACTTTTATTAATCCTCAACCTATCTATATCCCTCCATTGTCTTGAATATTTCATGTTATCTAGAATTATTCTCCAACTCACTTAAATGAGTCTGGGGAACATGACCTTACAACATTTTATGAACCAATTCCAACTACTCATTTGGATAACACTTCCCATTATATTTCTACTATCCCTCCATCTTATTTATCTAACACTAAGTATAATAAAGATTTTATTAACACTTATTCTACCAATTCTCAAAACCAACCTATACTAATTGCTTTAGCTTCACAACATAACTTAGAATCCTATTCTAAACCTTATCCTTCCTATCAACATAAATTCTAATGCAATTCAGCTCCTCCTTCCAAGGACTTCATTAATTAGTATGCACCTATTTATAACAACCTTATCATGGGTTATTATGAGTGGGATCCCATCATGGAAATAAATAATCTCTCATCCTAAAATCCATTTCTTGATCTTATGGGGACCTCTCTGTGTCATAGAAACCATCTTATACAACTCTTGTTTGAAATAAACATCCTTCCTCCTCCTCTAGTAGGATACAAAATAGCCTTATCTAGATCTAAAGATAACATAATACAATAATATGGAGAGATGTCCATTCATGTTGATGAACTAATGGACACTTATCTTTCTTTAAAATTTATCATTGCTTCTATGATTATCGATGAGATTCTACTTCATGTGTATGATCCTCCTCTATTAATTAGTGTTCAAATCAGTGATATCCAAGTCAAGTGTGTATGTATTGATGGTGGCTATAGCACCTATGTTACCTCTCTTAATTTTATCAAAAAATTTATATATTCTAAAAAAAATCTCAAATCCACATGTAACACATGTCAATGATATGATTGAAGGAAAATTCCTTCCCTAGGTTGTGTGTGGATTCCCATTACCATCCCGCCTATCATCATTCATATGAAGGTAGTAATATTCAACTTTCCTTTCTATTATAAAATCCTAATTTTTAGGTCATGAAATAATTATATGAGATTATATGCTTATTCCACTTACCAGAGCATTAAATTCCCTCATAATAGTGCCATCTATAGGATTCAGGGTGACACTAACCCTTATAATTTTGAAAAATTACAAGATCATGGTGTGTTCAACATTCCTACTCTTGATCCTTTATCTAGTGTTCCATTCAATGAGTCTTAACAATTACACTTTCCCTTCATCTCAAATTGAGGTTGAAATGGTCATCCTAAACTCATTGGGAATATTCTCCTAACCTCTTAGATTTCAATGATGATGATCTTGATGAGTTCAATCTCAAAATTAAAATTTCTAATATCTCACCTCATATCATCTCTCAATTTCTTGCTTCTTTTCAACCACATTCATGCAAACCACCCTATGATGATATTCATGTTGTCTTAACTAAAACTTGACATTCTATTCATCACACTTCATCAAATGAAAAAGTCATCCCTACCTACATGATTGATATTCACACATGTGACTAAGATGATGGTTATTCCTTAGATGATCCATTCTTTGGTGGTATTGTTTAGGCCCATGATGTTGAGATTATTCATTATCATTCTTCTTTGATTCATTATTTTCATGTATCCTCCCATATTGAATCATTCATAGTTCCTAATTTTAGAATTTTTCCTCTTTATCATAGGGTAGAGATGGTGATGACACTTTCAATTTCTAAGGAACCTAATAGGATTATCTTCATGGATCATGCTATGATTTATCCTTATCATTTTACTAGGTACCCTAATCTCTATAGCCTATTTATCCCTAAGATGAGTGTGACCCTTCTTTATATATTTATAGACCTTGCCCCCTTAGTAGAGACTACTATAGTTGAGCCTATTTATACTCCTATAGTTGAGAATGTTTCTACTCCTACTATCACTGAGTCTATCCCTAATTCTGATCCAATTGCTCCTTTCATTGAGCCTAATCTAGTTCTTTCCCCACCATTACCTTCTCTTAGTGATGGTTTGCTTCCTTTACCTATGATGGCTCTATTTCCCATAAAATGGGCCAATGAGCCTTCTCAATCCCCCTTCATTTTTGTTACACTACCTCTTGTGATTAATTTTACTAAGGCTACTCAAAAGTGTCTATGTTTCTTCCACAACATAGATAATCATTCATCCATGAAATTTTATAAGCTAAGAAAATATATTGATACTTTGCATCCTTTTATCCTTAATCCTTAGACAAGGTCATACCTCCCTAGAAGTTACTACCTAAGTATATTCCAAAGTATGGATAGGTATATTGTCTTTGGCACTAATCTGGTACCCATCACACCAATCATTACTGCATCCTTCAAAAACACCTTAAATATAATCTTATAACTATTTCCACCCCTTATTTTATTCCTCCCATAGGTCATAATTACAATAAGGCTCCCCTTTATTCTCCCATGGTTCCATCTCATGTTATTCTATATCCTCCTATTGTTCTTTCATCATATCTTATTCCTCCAACTATAAATCCTTCACACATGGACATTTCCTCACCCATGGATCCTTTTCCACATGTGATTCCCTCACCTATGGATCCTTTCTCACTAGTGATACATTCATCTCCTATAATGTCCACTCCCATGCATTATTCTGAGCATCCCTTACCTACTATCCCTCCTCAACATGATCCATCAATAATTACTACCTTTTTTGTTGAGGAGATTAGATGAGAATTATTTTCTAAGTTTTCACTAAAGATAGATGAGACATTAGTAGTAGTTTACATCCAAATTCATAGAGATCTATTAGATGTTTTGGATAATGTGTGTGGGTAAATCTCTTAGTACTTATGAACACATACATGGTGTTCATACATTTTCATTTTGGATTAGACATGTGCTCTAATTTTATGTTTTTATATTTGTTATATCATTTGAAATTGTGTAAAATTATTATTTATCTTACATGGTGGATTTTTATTTCACACTTCATATTATTTACTATGTTATTTATGTTTTCCTATCAATGTCTTCTTTATCATTGCTTTCTTTTCCTTCTTGAGTTTCTTTCTTATAAACTCCTTTATGTTATCTTCATGAGTGTTTTATTTCTTATCTCAATTTTTCATGACCAATTATCATTGTGACTTGGTTATACACAACTTGTTCCCTTTAGTCATTTTTCTTATTACCATGTGATCAATTGTCAAAAGATTCATCTCATTATATTTTTATTTTACTAGACAACTTTGGATCTCATTTATTTCCCTTTATTACATTTTTAAAAACTAATAATATACATGCTTGAGACTTGAGATAACATATTGGTTCATTGTTAAGCCTAAGTGTCCTAGTCAATATTGTCTTTGGTTACATAGCTTCTTTTAGCATAAGCCTACATCTCATTCATGTGTATCACTCTATCTCTCATTATTGGTCATTACAAGTCCATAATGAGGAGGAAAATTTAAAAATACTAAAAACATTTAAAATCCAAATCAATTAACAAAAGGTAATGATACAAAAGGTAAAAACATTCAAAATTCTTAAAAGTCCAATCACACTAAAAGACATGATTCAAAGCACATTTCCTTTATATAGTCAAATCTCAAAATCCACAGTTGGCATCATGATAGATCTGAGGTCTATTAGGGTGTGGTAGTCTAGTAGATTATAAAAGGATAATAAAAAATATCTTAGTTTTACCTACTTTCTCACATAAGTACCCAATCTTCATAGTAAACCAATAGTTCTATAAGGGGTTGTGAGGAATGGGGAACACATCATGGGAAGGTAGGACCATTTTAATTTTTTTGTACCAATATACATTCATGATTTTATCTTAGTAGCATGCTTATTTTTGTACAAATATTTGTGTCTATAATGAATGGGTTTTCTTTTTACATCGATGGTCACTAGTTACTTAATATATTCTATTATGCTTAGTATGCCTCTTATCTTTTAAGGTCTTCTCATAATATTCCTAAGTTATGATTCTTAAATTACATTTTTCATTCCTAAATTCCTCATATTTCCTCTTGAGAAATATTATTTTTCTCATTGATCACTCCCCTTAGGATCCCATTTGTGAGTTACAGTGTATTACCATGGATAAAATCTGGCATTCCTAACAAATTACTACAATTTCACATTCCTATTACCAACATCCCTTATTAACATATTTTAACATTTATTACACCTCATTGGTGGTACCTTTATGGTTTTTAGTGTAAGACCATGGATGAGACCTGGCCTTCTTCACAAAATTTTCCAATAATCCAAGTCACAATCAATATTACATGTGTCAAATATGAGATAAGACATGATCATTTATGAAGTTACACATCATTGACATTCTTCCCACCTTGATTTATTAGTTTTATTCTTCATTTATCTCTTGTTTATCTTCTTATTTTCTAATTGCATGTAACAATCCAACCATTTCTTGAATTTTTCATACTTCCTAGCTTGAATTAGTGTGATATATTTAAGACTAATTTTGCCAATTTTGTTTTTCTTTTATACTTCCCAACATGATTTAATATGATTGAATAAATTAATTAATTTTTTTTTATTCCATTTATTTTTCTATGTGATTTCCACTTTATTACATTATTTTCATACTTCCCAACATGATTTAGTGTGACCTTATTTGTTTTAATTTGGTGTTTAATTTTTCTCTTGGTTTAAAAATAAACATTTAACCATATTGTTTACCATCCCTTTTGGTTATTTATACTTAGCCATTTTCTTGTTATTTCACATTTCCCAACATGACATAGTGTGTAGTACATTTTTGATTGATTATATTTTACCAAGTCTTTTTACCTATTTATTTTTAACCATGCATGTGTTCTACATAGTTTTATAAAGGAAACCACAACTCATATATTTACCCTAGAATATACAATAGAAAGATAAATACATGTTATATAAATAAATATATCCAAGCATCAACAACCACAACCATATTTCAAATACATACAATCAACATCCAAACTAACAAAATGACATCTCTCTATATATAATGAATTTTAATTAAAAAATCCAACCATATACAAAGCTAAAACTCTATGGGTAGGCCCTATCCTACCCATCTCATGACCTAGACATGATACCCATAGATGCCTTGGTCTAACTCCTCTAAATAAAATTTTGTAAGGAGGTTGTCTTAGATCTTAGTCTTAATACTTGCCCCTATAGATGAGTTACCTGAGCCTTTAATTATGCCAACTAGGCTATGGTCGCTAGATGTTTCACTCTCTCTTACTTCCGTACTTATGTCATATAGGTCAAGGTAGCTACATGTGTCACTCCTCCTAGGCTTGTACCTATCCCATCTATGTCACAATAACTAGATGCATAACTCTCTCCTCAACTAGGGCCTACCATACCTATGCCTTTCATGTATACATCTCTACTAGTGGTTGCATCCCCTCTCTGTGTAGTTGTAACTACCTCATGGTATCTCTAGATAATCTAAACTAGCTCACCTGAGTTGGGGAAGATTGTACCCTGGGATCCTCTAATGTAGTGAGGTTGTACAACAACAATGCCTCATTTAGGATATCATGGAGTGTTCCCCTCACTCAAGGCCCCCATTTGGTCTTCTAATCCTCTACCACACCTATAAAAATCACACAAAATATATATTAGATCATTGATATATCTCAAAATTATATATATTTAGTCTATCCCAAGTAAACTTAAACAAAATTTACTCATTTTATTACCTATTTATGTGTTAGCTACTACTATCTCACCATTTGTGTGACCAATGAGCATGGTCTCCCCATCTACATATCTTCCATGAACCTCATATGTATATCATCATCTAGAAACAAATCCTAGATTCACCAGTCATGCCCATCTTAGGTGATGCCTAGATGGCCTCTTTATCATCCAATTATGCTCTAACCTACCTATTGGGTCATCTGAGATGGTAATAGTATCTAATATCTCTTATTCCTACTACGTTCATTGATGCCATGTCTAATATGGTCACTACTCCTACTATGAAGTTGGTGGTGGTACTTGTAGTACTCATACCTCTACATCCATCTCCTCTCACTCTACTACCTATTATGCTCAACCAGTCCATGGTCTCTCACAACATGGTCGAAACATTGGCCTAATAATTAATGGCCCTAGTCCTCTTCTCCATTGAGGCTCTCTCACATGTCAATACCAAAACATAAACACCACTATTAACCTCACCATATGAGGCAATCCCATTTTCATTAGTACTCAGCTACCAAATGAGGCTCTATCCACCAAGTATAGTGTTTTATCACCTCCATCCATGCCAATTTTGGTGCTACTATCTCCTAGCTAAGCTATATCATAATGATGTACCTATACAACTAAAATAAAATATCCTATCATCTCACCATCCAAAACATTGGCATGTGGGGCATGGATCATGATACTTGGTCCCATCTCCATCTCTAAACCCAAGGTAACCTATCATTGACTTCATGGGGTAATTTAGCTAGTTAATACATGTGTAACCTCTCATACATCCATAAAATTAATAATATAATCGGTATCACTAACTTCTACCCTCTACACAACACTCCATACATGTCATGTATAAGATTTACCTAGATCATAGATCCTAAGGCATATAACACTGTCTACTTTAATATCATCTGGTTCAAGGATATCATAAATAGTGTTACTTTATCATTTGATTGTGGTATAACACCTATGTTTTCAAAGCCTTCCAAATATCCATAATCTATGACATATATATGTCAAACATGTTTACCCTCAATCCAAGGTGCATCATCTTTGATCCTATTGCCCATATGGATAAGGCTCTCCTCTCCTTATCACTATCTGGTACCCCTGTGACCATGGGTATCCTTGTTATGGGGATTCCTAGGATGGAATGTAAATCTTCCAAGGTGACACCCACCTATATGGTATCCCTCTTCACCTCCCACTTGAAGGTGTTAGTTAATTATTCTTAGACTCCTAGGAACATGACTAACAAATCTGAACTAAGTGGTATCCTACACATGTTTGTTATACCTCTTAGGCCTAATGAGATTAATCTAAGTCTATCCTCTATATACAAGTGCCTCAATAACTTGGGAAGCCATGATACATCCACTAAACACCAAAATATATGTCACCCCTATAACCAAGAAATAATAAAAGATGTATTAGATCCTTTATGTCATTTATAATAAAAATACATTCTTTTCAAATACAAAAACAAACCTACTTATTCTAATTTATCTATTTTTAATAAATTAAACCTATTTATAGCCTACTTGACCCCTTTTTAACTTAAGTCAATCATTATGGGCCATTATAAAACTATTTCAACCTATTACACATATTTTTATACTATTTTAGTCCTTTGGTCAAACCTAGTTTGACCAAAATTTCCCTATTTTACCTCAGTTGACTTAGAAAACTAAGTCAACCCCTCTATTTTTTCCCTCTTAGTGTGGAGTTGTCATAGTGACTTTTTATACTAGGTAAAAAATATTTTACTAAGTTGGAATTATAGAAAACAATATACGTTGGCACATACATACTAGGTCGGTAGTGTGGATTTTATTAATTTTTAGCCTATGAGGTCAACCTAGTTGTTTTTTCCCACTAACCCCTTACATTTTGCAAAATAAATGCCTTTCAGCAGATATTTCCCCAAACTCTTGAAACCCATTTCCCCAAATGATTTTTCCTACCCTTAAATCTGATTTGGATTCATTTTTATGTATAGAAATGATTTAAATTAAAAATTATTAAAATACACTTTAAAATACTAAAATATTCAAAAACTAGTTTGAGATCATCAATTGCTTACCTGTGTTGCACCTATTACCACCGTTGGGTCTCCTTTTAATCTATCATGTCATCTCTTTGCCATCATAACTCACTTGGTTTCTCTGAGATCATTTTCTCTCGTTCATAAGTCAAAAATACCAAATGAATTCCCTTTGACCTTATTTAAACTTCCTTTTCAAAAATCTAAATCTTTCAAATCTTTTTCATTAGATTCCTTGTTTTGCCTCTATCTTTGTTTCTACTACTCCATTTTTAGAATCATAAAATGTTATAGAATCATGATGATGTAGAGAATATTTTATAATATTATATTCCTATCTTCCAATTTTTTTTATTTTTGTCTATTTTTCACTAACTTCTATAGGTTCACATAATATTCTTCATATTTGGATGCCTTCACTTCTCTTGCAATCTACTTCTTTATCTACAAAACTAGGGTAAGTAAAGGTATGTGTTTTTCAATTTTGTCCTTTATTTTATCTTATTTTTTGTTTACTACATTTTACATAGAATTAACGTTATGTTTTATCATGTTATATTCTCAAAGCACCATTCTGTGTTACACTCACATGACATGTGATAAGCTTCAAGTGCGGCATATGTATATACATAATATTTTTAAAATTTTATCACTTACTAAGTTTTTTTATCTTGTAGGAACCCATCAAGTCTCAATCTCTCTGAGTACATGCATTAAAGGGTTCATCGAGAAAGGGGTGAGCAGACCATTGGTGCTTTTTAGGATTGTTATCCCTTTTTCCACTTGTTATCTACACACTTGTCTCCCAAAAAAAAATCCCTAAGCTTGTTTTTCTCTATTGCACCATTTATAGTTATTTGCTAAATTTTATCCTTCTATTCTTCACCTTAATCCCCTTTTATTAGCTGGTTTTATTAGGTTAATTAGGTTGAACCTATATATTTTTGGGTGATTTTCACTTAGGAACTATTTTGACCTTTAACTGACCTAGTGAATTATTATCCAAAATTATGTCAGGTCGACTAGGTTGACCTTATCAGTTGGGACTTTTAGAAGGGTTTAAGGTCATATATATATATATATATATATATATATATATATATATATATATATATATATAAAATATATATATATATAGATATATATATATATATATATACGTTCATTTTATCATTATTTAGAGAAGATAATAAGAATTAATATATATTGTTAATATTCTTATTGACCATTCTACTTGAAGAGTAAGCTTAGGGTTCCATACTTTCCTTGTAGATATAGATATTATCTTGTGGAAAAGTATTTTGGATGAATTTATAGGTTGTGTAGCTTAGATATGATTTGTATTTATTATTCTTATATACCACAACAAAATCTTGTGAAGCATATTTACCAAGGTAGAGATTGAGGCTCAATGGATTCATCTTCAAAGGTAAGTATTCATAACATTGATCCTCCTTTGTAAGAGTATATAGATATGCTTTTGTATTTATCTTACATTTATTAAGATTCCATAGACATTAATGTGAGTATATTTATTATATGCATGTTCAATTTTATTATTTATAACCCCCACTTTGTGACACAATCTTTGGTGAGCACTAGATTATATTTACTTTACTTGTTAATAGTATAAGTGAAATATCAAAACTTAGGACCCCCTTTGGATTATTGCATGATTATGCTTATCTAGAGATTTGGAACCCTCTATAGAATGGTTTATTCTAGTAAGATATACCCTTATTGGGTCTATAGGATCCCAATATTGGTCATGTTCCCACTTAACAAATGTTTCCCCAATTGGAAGTGTATGGTACGATCTATCTTCTCTAAACTAGGATTGATTTAAAGACATGATGTATTTTTTATTGTATATAAATTAAAACACCTATATAGACACTTTTATTAGATATTGATGCATGTAAATGATCATATTACATATCAAAATCATCCTCAAATGAAAAAATCACAAGGTCTAATGGAAAATACTTTTCTTATAAACCAATTCATTGACTTACAGTCTCACAATCTAATCTTGAATAGATAAGCCATTTTGTGAACACATTTACTTCACTTATACTTACCTCAAAATATTATAAAAAGAATGATAATTATTTAAAAGTAATTTTAAACAAATCCATGCACTATATTTCATCACTCTTTCATGAAATTACATTCAAATCAATATTTTCATCACTACAACTCAAAATTGTTAAGACTATCAAAAACACAATCATGAAACACTCACATTATAACACTTTTATAGGGACTTTAAAATAATTCCAATGATTTAAAATGATTATATAACATTTATAGACCATCTTAAAATAAAAAATCAATATAGTATAATGTCAAATATTGGTCTTGTAGACTAATCTTTTGACCTCTCTCCTCATAGTCACATCAAAACTAGATAATATATTTTGGATTCAACTTTTCAGCCTCTAAAATTGACTTAAAAATTATTTATAAATCATTTAATAGGACATAAAACTACTAAAAAATATTTTCATGTAGTTCAATCCATCACTCTTTCATGAAAACACATCAATAATCATTTTCTCATCAATGTCTAGGTTTTGCATATTTTGCTCTATTAAGCATGTTAGGGACTATACCACTTAGATCACCAAATTTTTAATATTAAATATTGTAAAATATATATTAACATTCATGGAAATCAAATAAAAGTCTCTACCTTCTCAATACAATCATTTTCAAACTTAGTCTAATAAAACTTTTGGTAGCTACAACAACTTCCTCAAAAATAAACCTGTAACTTTACATTTTCTCTCTCATCTCTCTAACTAATACCTCCTGGAGGTACTTGGGAGAGTCCAATACAATATAAAATATCTTTATTGATCATATAAAATATTTATATCAATTTTTAATAACATATTCAACATTAGGTCCTTATTAGGGTTTTAAGAGGGTTTAAATCTGTTTCCACTCTCAACAATCATTCATAAAGCATAGTCCCTAAGTAAAAAATAATAATGGAAATAATTTTGAGATAAAAAAATTACCAATCAAACATGAAAATATTATGTTCCCATGCAAATTTTTGACGAGCTAATGAGCACAAGAAAATCCTCCTTGGGTTGAGAACCCTTCATTTTGTGCACTCAAAAGACATTTGAACACCTTTTCATGCCTTATACTTCAAAATTTGACATCATAATACATGAATAAGATTAAAACAACTTTAATAAAAATTTTAAATTCTTATTTACTAATAATTTCCTTGTAAATAGATCCTAATACCCCATTATGCTTACAATGTCTTTGTACATCATAATCTTCATACCTTATTAGGCCTCAAACTATCCTTCATGCCTCTTTTTGTGCTCTCAAAACCTCAATTTCATGATTAAAATATCAATATCATGAAATTAAACCTATTACATGCTCAACTTATGTCAAACATCCTTCTATAACTATATATCACCACACAACCAAGCTTATGCCTTCAAACAATGTCTCTTCATACCATAACTAAGCTTTACAAGACACTTTGTCCTTAAATATACTTGATATCAGTCTTATTTAACCTTTAAATTCCTAATATCATCCATCTCACCATGCCTCTTCATGAAAAATACTAGGCATCTTATGCACATGCCTTCTTAAGACACTACTAGGCTCAAGAAATTGACAATTTTGATAACAAAGACCTTCCATGTTGACCTTCACATCACTCATGCAGTAATAATAACATATAATAATCATAATTTAACCTCTTATAATCACAAAAACACTATCAATATTCTCTCTCATATCTACACTCTTCAATGACATCATGAAGATCTATGACCTCAGGAAGACCTATGACCTCATGACCATGCTAACTGACCTTCAACACTTTAGCTTTTTTACAAAAAAATACTCATAGATTACCACTAAGACATAAATGACAACAAAAATCATATTCATATGACATCAACCTTCATAAACACCTCTGACATCAATTTTCACAAGAGCACCTCTAGGACAATAAAAATAAACAAATGACAACAACAATGATATCAAACTTCTCAAGAACCTTTTACATCAATGACAACATCAATTCCAAACCTCAATAATAGGAATAATGATCACCAATATCCCCATTTATAATTGATGGAAAAACACACTATAAACTGATCATTGTAATCACCCCAATTCTAATCTTTCTCCCCATTTAACATTAATGAAAAAGGGGCACTTGTAATAACTAGAATTACACTTTTTGCAACTACAACTTAACAAATAGAAACTTATTTTAATTAGAATTCTTAATTTTTAACTATCTCTCATTTTTACATCATTCTCAACTTTTGGAAACACACTCTCTTCTTAATGCCAACCAATCTTAGAAACATAAAACCTTAGAGCTATCAAGCTCATACTTAGACCAAACATATACCAATCAATGCAATATATTTAATAGAGTAGTATCACACATCATAACCATGTTTTCCTTATGCTCATGATCAATATTCCAAATAACTCTAAAACTTAATAACACTCACCTTGTCCTTGACATGACTAAAACCAACACTCTTGACACTAATTTAAGAATTTGAGATTGCCCCTTTGTCTTCATATCTTAAGCCCATCTTACGAGTCATCAAGACTCATAGACCAATATTAAATTTTTTTAAACACCTTAATACCAATACCAAACCTCAACATAGATCACATTCAACTATTATTAATTAATAGATACCTAAACTTACCTCTCATTTACCAAAAGATTAATTTTTTACCTCAGAAGCCTAATGTCAACCTTAGATCTCTCACCATGCTTCCAACTAAATTTTTAGTTATATCAACAACTTATCCACTTGTCTTCATAATCATATTTGTCTTGTATACAAATCTATATCCTATATATCTCTATAGACAATCTAATTCTTAGAATTTCATTCCATACCATAGAACTTAGATGATACAAATATAAGAATGGATAAAATCCATCTTTATCTTCTTAATGTAGCTACAAAAACAACCTTCCATCATGCTTCCAACCCTGTCAACATTCTTCAACCTACCTACATTCCTATCATAACCTCACAACCTTCTTATCACTACTCACCTACTCTTTGAGCTATTTAATCACCTAATTAACTTCCCCTTAAACATAGATTTTACTAGCTGATGAGTGTCTCCATGAAGCCTAATGGAGTCACCCATTTCCATAAGGATCTATAATACCAGGTACTTGGGAGATTCCAAGATCTCCATGTTTTCACAATACTGAATATCCTTTAGGATCCTCTTAGGCTTGAATAGCATATTTGAGTTAACCTTTGACTTGGCCTCTTCTTCATCCTTCTAAGATGACAAAGAATACTTTTGACAGTCTTTCATATATGAATTATGTTCTATAGTAGAAAATAATTCACCTTGGTTTATGAGTTGATCATGACTCACCTTGACTATCTTTGGCTTTCATACCTTGATTTACTTTTTCTCCTTCAATATAGGAGCTTCAAACTTATTATTTTCACTAGCATTATCCTTGGCTTGAGATAAATAATTTGACTCATCCACCTTTTCATCCTTATTATTCTTAGTCAACTCTTCATCCTTATGAAAACCAATACCTTCCCTGTCTTCTATCATGTGTATTGAGAAACCACTTTAAACATGACAACTAGCCATAAATGTGCCTTTAGGATCACCTTCAATTTGTTAGGCCTAATTCAAATGACCTTTATTTGATACCCCATTTTATAATAATAATAATAATAATAATTAAGAGGACAAGTGAATCATTTTATTCAAAATTTTCATTCAATTCAACTTAACATTCATGAGCCATTCATATAAGTACATTGGTTTAGCAAGCATAAACAACCATATAAGAGCATGAAACAAGATAAAACATCATATATGTGGAAAATACTAGGGGAATAAAACCCAATAATATATAAAAACTGACTAAAAACCTATTATAAATAATCAATAATTAATGAATCACCAAATCCATATGGAGCACCAACCCCAACTAACCAAGCACCAACTTGACTAGGCTTCAACAAGCACCCACTTGTAAGAAGGAACCAACCCCATATATGACTTATCACCAAATAAACCACCTAATTCATTTTATCACCTTCATAAAATATTATTTATCAACCAATAGATGAATAACACCTCTTTAACTCTTCATATTCTTATACTTCTCAAACCACCATCTAGGCCTCTTCGCTCAACTGGGTGTCTTCAAGACTAATTATGTCATATGACCTTAATATTTATACTCATAAATTATATTATATATTCATTAAATATCCTTTAAACCCATATTATTGTCTACATGACCTCCTTCTACTCCTCAATCTTCTTTCTCATTCACTTCCTCTAAGCATTCTTAAATAGGCCCAAAACTACCTTATATTTATATAATTCTCTTGCCCATATCCCTCTTGGTTGGAAATACACACTTAACCACTTATATTTTCCACATAATAGGCCTTAGGACATGTTACAAAAATAATCAATCATAATCTTAGGTCGGTCAAAACTCAATAGGCTACATTCCTTCTTTAGTTCTCATAGAGACCTATTAGGCCTTCTTAGTCACACATTACACTTCACCTTCCTTGGAATAATTGAAAACTATATTTATGGTATTAAAAATTCATATACCACTAAAATTTACCCCCAAATAATCTCATATTATTTTCATGACACCTTTTTAGTTCAACCACCACTTGAAACACTTCATTAACATTATTCACAATAGGCCTATGTGTACTCAAATACTATCTAATCTCTCTCATGCTTAGTAACCTATATGTCATTTAAAAATAACATAAAAAACATGTTTAAATAATATCTATGACCTTAAGTTTATTTTCATTCACTTGGTACACTTTGAATTAATGACCAACATTGGTCTTACTCACCCTTTAGGTCTCATGGAGACCTACTTCATTAGGTTTGCTCTCTTGACAGTGAGACTTGATCTTATTAGTTACGTATCACATTTAAAAAAAATTAAAAACCACTCAAAAAATTTTCAATGACTTCTTCTGACATCTTCCATTCTTTGTTAGATCATCCTATGTTCATACCCTTAAACCCTCTTTAGGATAAACTACACTATTAGGGCTATGCACCTAAAAAACTATCTTCAAATAATGAAGTTCAATAACTCATTTAATATATCACCCATAAAAAATTAAACATATATAAATATAATTCATGACCACATAAAAATCACCAACTACTTTTAACAACTTCACTCAGATAATAATGGCTCAAGAATAACCTTGCAACTTGCTCACTCAGAACTGCCAGAATACTCAAAACAAAATCATAAGGAATTAAAATTTAAACACAAGTTTATAAAATTTTATTGACACTTTATTCATGAAAAATATCCTATGACATATTAAAATAATCCTCAAATTAAAAAATCATAAGGTATAATGCCAAATATTGGTCTTATAAACCAATTCCTTGAATTAAAATCTCATAGTCGAATCCTGAATAGACAAGTGATTTTGTGAACACATTTTAATCACTTATATTAATCTATAAATATTATATAAATCATGATAATTAATTTTAATTCATTAATAAAAAATTTATGCGCTATATTTTATCACTCTTTCATGAAATTACACTCAAATCCAACTTTTAATCACTTCAACTTAGAATTATCAAGACTATCAAAAACACAGTTATGAAACATTGAAATTATAAAACCTATATAAGGACTTTGAAATACTTAAAATTATTATATAAAATTTCTATACTATCTTCAAATAACAAATCAATATGGTCTAATGATAAATATTGGTCTTGCAGACCAATCTTTTGTCCTCTCTCCTCATAGTCACATCAGAACCAGATAAGCTATTTTAGCTTCAAATTTTCAACTTATATACTTGAATTCCAAACCATATACCAATACTTAATAAGACATTAAATTACCAATAAAAAATTTCTTACACTTCAATTGATCACTCTTTCATGAAAACACATCAATAATCATCCTCTCATCACTACCTAGGTTTTGCATATTTTTCTCTATTATACCTGTTAGTGACTAGCCTAATTAGATCACCAAGTTTTCACTATTAAAGACTAGAACATATCTATAAAACTTCATGAACATAAAATAAAATTATATACCTTCTCCATCCAATCATTTTCAAACTTAGTCTAACATAACCTTTGAGAACTACAACTTCTTCAAGAACATGCATGTATCTTTACATTTTATTTCTCATCTATCTAACCAATACCAACTAGAGGTATTTGGGAGAGTCCAATATAATATACAATATCTTTCCTAATAACATGAAACCATTATTGGCACTTTTGATAAACATTTTCAATATTGGGTCCATATTAGGGTTCTAAGAGGGTTTAAACCTATTTTTACTCTAATGATCATTCATAAAGCATAGCCCCTAAATCCAAAAACTAATGCCTATAATTTTGAGATAGTACCCTTAACCATATACCTAAAAAAAATAAGCTCCCATGAAAAGGTTTCATGAGCTAATGAACATAAGAAAGTCCTTCCTAGGTTGAGAACCCTTCATTTTGTGCACTTGAGAGACCTTAAAACACATTTTCATGCCTTATCCTTAAAAATTTGACCTCAAACTACATGAATAATTTTTAAATATATTGAACTAAATTATAAAATTCTACCTACTAACACTTGCATTTAAAATTGATCCTGATACCCTGAGAGACCTTAAAACACATTTTCATGCCTTATCCTTAAAAATTTGACCTCAAACTACATGAATAATTTTTAAATATATTGAACTAAATTATAAAATTCTACCTACTAACACTTGCATTTAAAATTGATCCTGATACCCCATTAGGCTAAAACTCTTAACATTGTAGTCTTCATACCTTGCTAGGCCTTGAATTATCCTTCATGCCTCTTTCCATACTCTCAACACCTCACTATCATGCTTAACATCTCACTCTCATGTTTTACAACCTATCACATCCTCACAAAATGTCAAACATCCTTCTACAACCTTATCTCACCATGTAACCAAGCTTATGCCTTCACAAAATGTCTCTTCATGCCATAACTAAGCTTTACAAGACACCTTGTACTCAAAGACACTTGATATTAATATTCTATAACTTTTACATGCCTAATAATATGCACATCACCATGCCACCATACCTCTTCATGTACAATACTAGGAATACTATGCACATACCTTCTCAATATAATACTATGCTCAAGCACTTGAAAATTTTGACAACAGGGACCTTCCATGTTAACCTTCACATAACTCATGTAGTCATAAGAACATATGATGATCATATCTTACCATCTCAGAATCACTACAACATTGATCAATATTATCTCTCATAGATACAATATTTAAATACCTATGACTTCATGACCATGCCAATTAACCTTCAACACTTTAGCTTGTTTACAGCACAACACTCAATAAAGCACCACTAATATATCAATGATAAAAACAATGATAGTCACATGACATTAACATTCATAAGAATCTTTGACATAAATCTTCAAAAAATCACCTATAGGACAACAAAGATAATCAAATGACAACAATAATGATATCAACCCCTCAAGAACCCTTGACATCAATGATAAACATCAACAATAGGAACAATACTCAACAAGATGAGGAGATAAAAAAAAAAAGAATGCTACCTTCCACATATCCCATATCACTACTGAGAGGATGTAGTAAACCATAAGGAGGTAATCTAGGGAATATGGAAATGTGAGGTAAACATATTCATTAACCACTCTGCCCTATAGGGATTGGGATACCCAATGTAAATTCCATCAAAATATCCACACACTTGGCCTCATATATAAACACGAGACATTTTATCATGATTTTATGTTTTTAAATGCAAAAGATCATGAAGGGTAAAATAAAGGGAAGTGACAATAGGATTTAGTGAGGACCTATTTAGGGTAATACAAGATAAAAACTCTCATGCTAGGTCAAACAAAATCAGGATCCCACCACTAGGAGGATGGAGATCTTATGACTTCTAAAGTGATAGGCCATATTAACAACCAACATATGAGGGACAAGATCCATAAGGTATACTCATGGCTCAATACCAACCATCATAGTAAGAATATTTTGTAGGTTGTACATCACTTATTAAAGTATATAAAAAATATAAATAAGAACAATAAATTCCTACCCTTGCACGAGAGGAGAATGAATAGACTCCTCTATTTCAAGATTCAACTATTGAATTGAGGAAGGTTAAGTAGTAGCTACTAGAGGAGATAACTCAAGGAAATGACAACATAAGAAGGGAAGAGATTGGGATAATTTTATTTGATTATTCTAAAGAAGAAAAAATGATGAATTAATTATACCTAACATCAAACATGACTTCCCCTCATCACCAATAGATGACTGCTCCACAAGATAGGAGAACAACACTATGCTATTAGATGAAACCAAAGGGGGATAAACATCATACCCCACCCATAGAAACACTCAAATAGGAACAACCATCACAAGAAGGTGAGTAAACACAAGAGGTGGATGAGGAGGAATTATAACAAACCAAGATCTTAATCTTATAGGCAATGAAAGTAAAGACACCTCTCAATGACAAGTCATCTGGTGAGGTTCATATTTTCATATCTCATTTATGATTTATTTATTTTAATGTCATTACATTTTATGAATACCATCCTTTCTCCATTTTTTCCACTTTAATTCATGTGTAATCACTTTGTGTTTATCTCTTTTTTATGCACCCAATGACTCCTCTACCTAGTTCCACTTCACCTTCTTCAACTTTCACTACTATAGTTTCTATTCCTTCAGTTTCCATCCTTCAACCATAGCTCTTTCCATCTCATCCATCAACAAACCCATCACCCAAATTTTTGCTTTCTCTAAACTATTAGGTTCACTTATTTTTTCTTAAACATTAATCTCAACAACAATAGTAGTGACAATCAAGAGGGTTCTAAGAAAGTAACCAGTCTATGTTGTGAATCTAATGCCATAAATTAGAAACATAGACTGGTCTAAAATAATTTTGCCCTCAATGACCAAGCCTTCCTCTAAACCTAATCCCAAGCCTAAATAACATGTACATATATAAGTTCAACCATAAAATTCTTTGAAGCTTACTCTTCTAGACTAGGCCAAGGGTTTAGGAGCTTCGATCTATAAAAGGCCCAATATTAAGATTATTGAGCTTTTCACTATAAGCCCATTTTTTAGCAAGGTTACCACATCAGTCCATAGGGTCAGAAAGAGAAATATTGAGGATAGTTTTGGTAGGGGCTTTATTTTGGAGCAAAGGGAAGAGGTTTATTCACTTTAAAAGAGATAAAATAGTAAGAAGGGCCAATTATTATATAATGAGGACCTCAAATCAGATATGAAGACCCATATTGAGGCAATATTATATATACATGAGGTAATGGAGTTGGGAAAACAAAAGATAGGAGAGCTATGAACTTTTAGAGAGAAAAAATAGGTGATATGAGCCCCCCATGGTATAGAATAAGATGTGCAAAATGCATAACTCAGGTTGTATGAGATTTTGGATTTAATTCATTCTTTGAGAGTAAATTTGGCTCCACATATACATTGAATAACCAAATTATTCAAACTTCTTAGATAAGATGAGAATAAATTTAATTTATTGGTATTGTACACCTTAAATAAGGCATTCAACCACCTAGACTTGATGACCCCTCTAGAGGCATAAAATGTATTGAATCTATATCTAATAATAAAAAGAGGCTTGACATTGGGTATCATATTCTAAAGCTCTAGTGAACAAGCTAGCTGAATAAGAAAAGAAAGAAAATCAAATTTTAACTGTGTTTGAATTGGTAGTGGTTTAAGATAATAAAAGGAAATTCGTAGCTCAAGTTAATTTTTATCAAATGATTCATCAAGTCTCAGATGACCTCAAACATAGTTTATAAGGATTGAGTTTTGAGTACATTAAATATAATTTGAACACATCAAGGAAAAAGGCAACATAGGTAGAATTTTTCAAGGTTGGATTTCAATCCACCAAGATATAACATATAATACTGATGGAAAAAATAATCAAGGTCTTTAAGCCTCATCTTCTTGACATGAACTTAATTTATACAAAAAATTATAAGGTGTATAATTATTACCAAGATTTAGATGCCAAAAAGAGAGTAGTATCAATGACACCTACCAATTATACTAATCAGACCCCACCTATAGTTCCAATAACTATGCTACCACTAGCTACAACCCCTTCTAGTTTAATGACTAAAACAATGCCACCTCATAGTTCAGATCTAATTGTAACTCTAGTTTAATCAATGAGTTCATCACCAAGCACATATCCAATCACCATGTCCATAACAACAATCACAACTATAGTTCCCACAAATTTTTTGATAAAGATCAAGTAAGAGCTAATTTAACCCTAAGATAAAGGATATTTTTGCATGTAATGATTATAAATGAACATTTAATTCATAGTTGCATCCATATTTTAATTAACTAAATAAGTTTTTGTCAACATGAACACATTGCATGTTTGAAGTATCTATAAGTTATGACACATAACCAAGACTTATCACATAGTATTTTAATATATAATCAAAGTTTTCTAAACTTAGAGGATGAGGTTACCCCTTCCAAAAGTTCTTTATATACATGTAGAACCCTATTTTTAAAGGGTCAAAGATTTGGATGATTATATAGTAAGAGATAAAGAAATTGATTATCATACAACTGTGTTTGTTCTTTCTTCTTCCCCTTCTATGTTAATGAGTTTGGAGTTTCTTTATCTGTATTGATTCAATAACTTTGAAGCATTCTAATGTTATGGATTAATTTGATTGTTTTATTAATGAATATTAGTCTTAGATGTACAAAAACAATTGAAGACTAATATATTTAATTGATTTAAGTAGTTACTAAAAGTTTAATTGATAATCCAAGGTGCATATAAGTATTTCTTTTGATATAGTCTTCTAGGTGTGAGCCATAGCTACCCTAGACATATTTTTGGTCCAAACTATAATCTCTTAGACAAATGTATGTAACATCAGCCCTAACAATAATAACCTTAAATTTATATCATTAACCATACTATACTTGTTATCCTAGACTAATAACTATGATTTTTAGTGAGTGTGCAAATGGTGCAAATAAAAAACACTAGTCTTGGATATCCTTGTCCACCAAAGAAATAGACTTATAAGCTACCTTTTAAGGACACAAAACTTTAATTTCACCTTACCTTACCCTTACTTCCTTTGTAATTTTCTTTTAGATTTACCCACCATAGAATAATTATCTACCCATCTAACTCACCTAGTGATTACCATTTTATTATATTCCATGCATTCATCCATAAAATATAGTTAAACAACCCATAGACTCAACCTAGTATACCATCACCTGGTTGTTTTAACCACATACCTATAACTCATGACCTAGAGTTGAATTACTATTCTATATAGATCCTAAAACATTAGAGGCTACCTCATTTAGCTTTTTTTGAGGTGTGCATAAAACCCACATCAACAAAACCCTCTTATTTAAAAAGAAGAATTAAAACATAGCATGTCTCTTAGGCTAAAATTTATAAATGCAAGGTAACCGAGTAGGGTAACTATAAAAACCCTTGCAATAATTTAACCTATGTTAGAGGAGAATTTTAAAACATCTCTTTAACTATGTGATAATACTCTTGCTTCAAACTTTTGATCACTCTCTTATCTTGGTTTAAGAAATTAGGTCTCTATATTAATTCTAAAAGTTTTTAACTTCTAATAATTAGACTAGTCATATTTTATATTAATCTTACCTTAGGTTTTTTAATGAATTAAATAAACTAATAAAAATATTAGTCTCTAATCATAGGTTTTATAATCCTTAGTTCTATTCATTTTATTACTTTCTAGTTTGATCATCTTCATAATTTAGCCTTAAGGTGTATACATTTCACTTTAAACATTGGCTTCTAGCTTAGCTAAATTATTTTACACAAAAATGGTATAACCAACATTTAATTACCTTGATCACATTTTTATTGGTTGAAATATTTTACTTAGTCAAATATGACTTTTGACTTATTTAGATATGTCCTCATTGACTTAATTTATCCACCTAGACTTTCTGTTACACACCTCTTATTTGGGTCCTTTCACAACCTTTTTCCTTAGTCATTTTTTTGAATTTTTGTGAGTGGTTTTGAGGAAGCCATATGTCATCCTCCTACTAACTCGAGAGTGATTTGATCTTAGTCTATGCTATTTTTATTGTTATGATAGTGGGATAGTAGTATGTTTCCATGTGGTATCATCTCAATGACTCATGATCTTAGGGAGGACTGTACAGGGATTGATGCCTTTGGGCTAGAAGATTAGTGGGATGTTATCACATGGCATCATCCTAATGAACCATGATCCCAAAGAGGACCTAAAATGTGAAATCCACCCAATTAAATGTGTTTTAGGATGTTTCCATGTGCCATTGCAATGGTGACCAAATATCCCATAAATGTCCTTACAACTTTTAAAACCTCTAGGAAAGTAGGCTCATAAGATGCTACCATATGGAATCATCCTAATGCCACACTATTCTAGAGATATCTATAATAACTAAAAGATAGTGAGTTAGAAGGTGGGATAGATGTTTCCACATGGTACACTCTAACTTATTCAAAGTAATAAAGATGTGCATATTGGGCATAAAGATCATGGGCAAGCATGTGAGTGGGATGATACCATGCAGAATAATGTCATATCTGTATGATTCTAGAGGTTTTCATATCAAGATTTAAGCTTATGGGCTAGTGGGATATCATAATCTTGTCATGTGGCATGATTTCTATTACTCTTCATCCCTTAATAAACTATATTAGCACTATATAATGGTAGAGTAGTGGGTTATCAAATTATAACCACATGGAGCTTTTCTGAAAAGATGCATAGGAAGAAACAAGTGGTAAGAGTGGCCTTAATATCCCAAAAGGAAGATGTCATGGCCTTGTTTCTTGAAAAAGCATCCACATGGAGCCTAATTATGTTAATAGTTATTGAGGTCAATTTTTATGGCCATCTCAACATCATTTACATAGTTGTCATTTAGCATAAGTCATGAAAGGTTTTCTAAGTGCTGAGCCAAATAAATTAGGATTATGGGATTTCAAATTAATGACATATACCTATATGATCCTTTTATAAGTTGAAATATTCTTTTTGAGGTTGGATTAGATGATATTATATATCTATGTTTGGTGGTTTGGTTGTTGAAAAATGGTTATGTCGTGATTATTTTTTAAAAAATTGGCATGATATTTTGGTATTAGAGCCTAGGTTAAACTCTAAGAGCTCTAAAGATGATCAATTTTAGTTCATCACCTTTATAACATTGGTTGAATTATGATTTTGTAAATTGAATGTAGTTGATGTTGTTTATTGATGTTGTGAATCTTGAATTATTTAGATAAAATATTGTAATAATAAGGAATGGAAAACACTATGTCTAGGTGTCACCAAGACCTTCAAATTATACATCACATCAAGATCCAAGATCAAATTATTAAGACTCTATAGTGTGTGATGACTATGTTATAAGAATTGTATCCCCTCAAATTTATATGATATCAGAGGGAGTCTCTTCACCCTAATTATCACCATAGTTGTTTGGGAAATCCTTAAATTCTCATCATAAAATGAGGAGTAGGAACACCTTCACAAGGATCGTATAAGGCTATGCACTTAGAAACAAGCTCCAATTATGAAAAATGTGGACTTAGTACCAAGTATGGCCTAATTAACATAGTCTAGAAGAGACAATTTCTCAGGTGCTTACTTCAAATATGGATCTATGTATCGTTATACACAAGATTATCCTAAGAAGACTTGATTAGGGGATACTCAAATCCTAATATGGACTAGTTATAAGAGCCAAATTTTGTATAATCCCTAAGATAATTATTTTTAATAATCTATTATGAAAAATCATGAAATGCCTATGATAAATTATTATCTTTGAAAAGATAATGGGCCTTATTTTTAATAAGCACCTAGTGTTAGATATATATGATAATTATATCTATATTTACATATGTGGATGCACATGATGCTTACCTATTATAGTGATTATCTTGATAGATGAAACTATGTTATGGTGTTTCTATGTTATTATGGATTGTAAATATGAATAAAATTGGGTTATATGCTTAAACTAATGCTCAAGTGTTAATAGATATGAAAAGGTTGCAATGACATCTCTTTTGAAATTATGAATTCCCTGGATATGTTGATTGAATATGTTTGAATTTTATAAATGTTAAAGAAACATCTCTTTCTAATTAGAGAATTATGACCATTTGATGAACTAGGGTATACTTAACCTATAATATTAAAGTAATGGCTTACTCTTTGTATAAATATATTATTGCCTTATGATAAATAGTTGAGTGGTAATCTTGATTCTTTCTAGGGAAATAAGATGAATATCTGAGGAACTAACTAGAGTAGGTATGTCTCTACATAATTATTATTTCATAAATAGATCATGTTATATTTAAATAGCTTTAGGCTACTAATTGACTTATGGTGAATATATGAGCATAGGTTGACTTATGATGTTGTTTATGGATGTACGTTAAGTGTTTATGAAGGTATCCTCCTTACTATGAAGTATATGGAATGGGTTAAGGTAACCTTGTACATTATTAATATTATGATGATAAATTAATCAATACATTAATCTATATCAATGATAATGTTGATCAGTTGAATGAAAGCCTAGAAGAGCAAATAATTATGATTATTGAGATATCATGTGGTAGAAACTCTAAATAAATACATTTGGTATTAATAAATTATCTCATAATGAGAAGTTGTCAGTTTTGAATTTTGAAACTACTAATTGCCTTGAGAATTTGTATAACATTGTGTAAAATAAAGAATCATAAAGAGGTGACTATAGAGACACCTTTCTATTGAAATAGTAGATATGTATCTTTCTTTTCATGAGTATTATGTTTCCACATACAAGTGGGACCTAATAGTAGGTGACACTCATCTAAATCTGATGTGAAGATTGAAAAGGCCTGATTTCCATGACATATCACATATTGGTCAGTGATGAATATGGAACATTCATAAGTATGACCTCTAAAGAGGTACATGTATATCATATCCTAAATTTATAAAATCAAGTGTATTAGTTTGTGTAGTGGTAGTGGTATAGTGCCCTCATACATGTTATTCCTCAAATTGACATTACCATTTTTTGTGGTGTAAATGGTTTAATACCCTCCTACATGTTATTAATCATAATCGACAACAAATAATTCAACATGATAAAGTGGTAATTGGCTCTATAAGAAATATTTTTATTAATGGTTGGTTGAACATATCCCCTATGCTATGACATAGTTTGATTCTCTAGATGGCTAGTGGATCACTGATTCCCTCTTAATTTATTCCTTCTCCCCTTGAGTGGTTCATAAAACCACATAGTGCTTGTATTTTGATCTAATTTTAGCTAAATGTGCTTGATAAACTTATTTTAATTTATTTGATATTTTTTATATATTTTTTGGAAATTGCCATTATTTTCTTATTGATTTTAAATGCTTCGATATAAATTTTGATCATGGAATTCATCAATGATTTGTTTTTGTATTTGATTTATTTTATTGATCATGGAATTCCTTTTATTGATTTTTCACTTACATGATCAGGTTATGTTTATTTAAGTGGTTATGATGCTTTTTTGCATTGGTCTCATGTGTTAGTATATGCATAACGATCACTTTGACTGAGTATAGGGGAGACTAAGTATCTTGAAAATGATAGATAAATGGGTCATGGTGGTGACATATCACACAAGTCCAAGATCCCATCCTTCTTCACCCACTAGACATGGTGGTGTTAAACACTAAGGTGTATCAAGAGAACTGATGTATCTCTTTATTCTATTCTTTGACATATATAAGGCCATTTATGCATCGACTATATATTACTCTCTACATTTTAACATTGTTAGGGATATTTACACATGAAATATCTCTTACTCTCTACTTTTTGATATGTCTAGGGACATCTATGCATCAATAATCTCTTACTCTATGTGCCTTGATAGGACAAAACCATCAGAATATCAACTATCACTTTCACTCTAGACATTGGGCTAATTAGTGGATCAATATTCTCAGAACATTAATGTATTGACTATTTTTGTATCTTTACTCTATGCCTAGATATTGGTTGGTGGACTGATGTCCTGAGGGTCACATACATATTTATTGGCATATTGATCTTTGGATGGTGGACCAATGTCCTAAGAACCTCATGTATATTGAGTTGAAGATGATATCTTGGATGGTAGATCAAGATGCTAAGATCCCACATGCATTAAATGGCATGACAATATGTTACTTCAAATCTTTCATGGATGGTATGTTATATTGAAATGGGAGATAGTCACATGCTTGTACTCTTATATAGTATAAATGGTGTGAGGGGAGGCATTTCCCCATGCTCTACTTATTTAAATGATCATCTAGGTTTAAAATGGCACTAGATAGATTAACTTAGTAGTGACCTATATGTTATTAATAATTATATATTTTATCATAATAATATGACCAAGGAATGATATAGATATTACTAGGAACAAAAAATTTTAATCAGCAACGGTCATCCTTATCTAAGAATAAATTGAATATTCAAGGAGCATTTAAACTCTCATGTTAATAGTAGATAAATTATGAGTCTCAATAGATTGAGATAAATGTGTTTTGCATTATGATTTACCTCAAAATGAATCACCTCTTTTAGTAATTAATTTTAATTTAGCCATCATCTAATGCAATCAGTGAAATAGAGTGTGGTAACATAGCCTTGAATAAAACAAGGTTTGGGTCTAAAATTGGACTAGTTTTATCTTTAAATTATAGAGATTTTGTTGAAATAAAGTTCATATTGTTACAATTGAAAATTGAAGTATCCTTATGATTTGGTAATAGGAAATTATCATTGTACTGAAATGAAAATATAAATATTTTAGAAATGTTATGTGAAGGAGAATCCTTAAGTTATTAGAATAAATACTTGCATCATGAAATAGAATTGGTATAATAAAAGATTGATAATTAATATTTTTATGAACTTTGAAGAAGTAAAATATGACTCAAAATATTGTATTCATGAGGGTCAAACCCTCATATTTTCTTAAAGAGCCTCACAAATCATAAATGAATAAAATGAAAGAACCATTACAAATACCAAGGAATAGTGTGATTGGTTTTAGGTAGCATTTGATCTCTACATTTAAGAATGTCCTTTAGTGATGCAATAAAATTTTCACCCTAGGTGTTTACCAGGGGAGGCATACAAATAATGCAAGATAATGTTCCAGTAGTCCAACATATTTATAAACCTTGTTGTATGAACAAAGTAACCCAACATCAAGGATGATGCTTTTTAACGGGAGAATGTAAGGACCCTCGTGAGAGAACAATGTTACTATGATAAACTAATAGTTATACTCCCTTGGTAGTGATAACTATAAAGGTAAGAGGATTATGCACATGATAAATTATAGTTTATAAATGCTTAAATTATTACATTAGGCTACAATTAAAATTAAATATATATTAAGGTGATATAATAATATCACTTCATGACCTTGTGAATTTATTGGTAAGCTAATTACATTAGTTTAATTAAATGATATAGCATGTTATAATAACAATCTTAGACTATTAGGATAGTGAATTTCATGGATGCAATAAGTGTGAAGGAACATGTCATTACCAATGAAGGAACAAGGACTATGATAGGCATAGTTGCATCATGTATGATCCTATATTTGACCCATATCTTGTCTTGAACCTTACCTAATACTAATTAAATGTATTATGTGCCATTTAACCCTTTATTTAGTCTTGAATTATCTTAATGGATTATAATATTTATTGGGATGGTTGAAACACATTTGTGCTTGTCATATTTAATGCATGAGATGAAGTAGACCAATGTCTACATTATCTAATAGTAGCTTGTAGGCCTATCCATTAATTAGCATTTGCCTTGAACTAATGATAATCATTAGGTTGATCTTAGAAGAAACCATATGACTTTGATTGTGATTCCATACACCATTATGGAATGGAAAGTGACCACCCATTAAGAAGTCATGGGCCAGGTAGTAGAAGTGGTTATAGGATCTAAGGGAAGAACAAACACTTGTCACATTTTGATTGGATTTTTAAAAGGAGAGAATATCTATTTGAGGATGGTAAATTTATAAAAAAAGTGTTTAGGACTGTGGGTATTTTTGGCCACCCTAGGAATGAAGGAATAAGAGAAAGGGAAATAAGAGGAAAGCTTAGAGAGGGAGAGACAAATAGTATAAACCCACATACAATATCCATGGAAAGGTTTGGATTGTTTGGTAGGTATCTTACTGAATTGACTATCTTATTCTTTGTTTGAATGAAGTCTATGTGATTATCGATTGATTTATCATGTTTAAGAGGAGTAACGATTCTTATCTTACTTATTTTCAATGCTTATTTTCTTATGGTTGTGATTGGGTCACCCCATAGTTTATTTACCCCTAGTTTGGGAGTTTGGAGTTGAGATATATCTCCACAATAGTTCTATCTTATAGTATCTCTACTTAGTCTAGTAGTAAGGATTATTGTGTAAGAATTTTGATTCCTTGAAAGATAAAATTATTCATGATGGAGGAAGGGGTAGTGTATACACAATATTTACAAACTTTTATCACTTACAAACACTTTGTATCTTGTAGTAACCCATCGAGTTTCAATCTCTCTAAGAGCACAACTTCAAGGGTGTATCGAGAAAGGGGTGGGTAGACCATTGGTGCTTCAAAGGATTTTTTTCCATTTTTCCACATTTTATGTACACACTTATCTCATAAAACCATTATCCCTAATCTTTTTCTTCTCTATTGTACCCATTCTAGGCACTCACTACATTATATCCTCCTATAACTCACATAAATCCCATTTTATCAATAAATTATACTAGGATGACTGGGTTGACCCTATATAGTTTTATGATATTTTCACTTATGAATTAAGTTAGACTTTAGCCAACCTAACTCAAGATGTAATGAATTATTGTCCAAAATTATGCTAGGTGAATTGGGTCAACCCTATTAGCTAGGATTTTTGGAAGGGTCAAGGGTCAAATTTTCCTATATATACAAAATCATTTCCATCATTTATCAAAGATAAGTGAAATAAAAAGTAAGAGTGATCAAACATATGATTATTGACCATTATAATTGAAAAGTAAAGATTAAGGTTCTATTCTTTATTTAGAGATATGAATCTTGTCTTTTGGAAAAATATTTTGGATGGATTGATAGATTGTGTGGCCTAGAAGCTCTTTGTCTTTGTCATCCTTACATACCACAATAAGCTCTTGGGAAGCACCTTGGCCAAGAGAGATGTTGAGGCTTGATGGGTTCATATTCAAAGGTAAGTATTCCTAAATTTATTTCTCCTTTTTAAGAGTAGATGGATACGCATTTTTGCTTTTATTCCATGCACTAGGATTCTATATACATTGACATGAGTATATGTCTTTTATACATGTTTATTTTTATTATTTCTAACCCCAAATTTATGCCTTAAGATTTTTTGAGCACTATATTAGATTTAATTTAATTGTTATTAGTATAGGTGAAATATCAAAACTCAGGAACCCCTTAGGGTTATTGTATGATTGTATTAGACTCGAGGCTTTGGAACCCTCTTTAGCATGGTTTATTGTGGTAAGATATCCCCTAATTGGGTCTAGTTGATCCCCATATTGGTCATGCTCCCACTTAAAAAATGTTTCCCCAATTAGAAGTGTATGGTATGGTCTACCTTCTTTGAGTTAGTAAGATTGATTTATAGATATGATGCATTTTTGATTACATACATTCTGGTAAACTTGATATGAATTTAACCCATGAAGGTTTTATTTCAATTTTTTTATTATTTTATAATTTTACTTTACATATATTAGCAATATTAGATCAACTATATCAACACAAGTCTAACTTATATGTACAAGTTTAACACACAGTGGCATTCATATGACTCTATTCTATCTATGCAAGTTTTTTCCTAGGTTCAAGCTACTAAGATGACTCAGTCAACATAGTACAAGTTTTCAAACTTTCAAACATCCAATCCAAACTACGAAGTTGACCCAATCAACCCTATACACTTTTAGGCATCAGATTCAAACTAATAGCTTGACTCAATCAACCATATACATTTTAGGCACTGAAAAATAGGTTTTTACAAAATTTGGTTGACCCAGTCGACAAGGTTATTAAGATTTATAAGCATTTATCAAATTTTTTATAACAATCTCAATTTTTTGCATCTTTAAACCCACCAAGGTTCCTTTCTGTCCTCTTTCTCTCTTTCCTTACATTCTTATTTTTCATAGTTTGATCCTTAAAACTACCCCTTTATAATCAACTAGGTCAACCCTATCGATGTAGTTATATATTGTGTGTGTTATCTAGATAATTAGTTTAACTCTTTCAATGTTGTTAATTTTCAAACCTTTTCTTCCACAGTATAAAGGTGACACTATTGACCCTATTTTATATTCTCAATATACACTATCAATTGCATTGACACTGTACTATGTTTCAAAGTTGGAATTAAACCTTATATGCTAGTAAATTGCTCACACTTTTATTTCTTGTTGTTTGTATACATAGAATAGATCACATAGTCTAATCAGCTGGTTTTTAATATAATATTTAGTTTCACTATTTTTTTATGCACACACTACTAGATCACAAAATCTTAAAATGTATTTTAACAATTGTCTACCCAAGCCCAACCTACTTGGATTTCATCACCAAGGGAGAAGCTGACTTATTTTTTGGCCAAGTATAAACATATGGTTAATGGTATATTTTTTCTATGCACCTGATACCCTTATCATTGTGATGTGTGAAGTGAGGGGGTATACCCTAGTACCAGGCCAATACCATTGCCAATATATATCCCTTTTAGCCCAAACATCTTAAAGCCATCCTTAGATGGATTTCTAGTTCTTTGATTACAACCAACTTCATATCATATCTAAAATTATAATCAAATAATCTAACAACATTTAGGTTGACCACTTAGTTAGATTTTGATTTTCAAGTTGATTTATTGATCTTTGCTCAATTGTATGTTGTATTGCAAAAAATTGCATTCGCTAGAATTAGTGTAAGGTTATGTGTTATGTGCCTCAATTGGATCAACCTTGTTGATCCAATTGATTATATGTTTCCATTCAATTCTTGCTTTTCAAAATACTTGAAAATTTATTCTTGTTTCATTACATAGTCATTTTAGTTGACACAATCTCTTACAAACTATCTATTTTTCTCTATCTATTGTGTTAGGTTGACCTAGTCAACCCTTTACACTTTTTCAACCTCTGTCTACTATGTTAGGTCGACCTAGTTGACTCTGTACAAATTTTAAGCCCTATTTCCTATGATAGATCAACCTAGTCAACTTTTTATAGTTTTTGTCACTTCCTATTTCATTTCTTTCTCATTTCTTTTACCTAGTTTAATATTTCTCCTTCATCGTGATATTTCTATTTTAAGACAATATTGACTTGAATTTAACAAACATGATGAGTTTAACCAATCCTCATAGGGTCTCCCATATGTAGATTAGGCATCCTATCGTATATGCGAGTAATGTTCACATAGCCACTTGCATAATAAACTATGGGACCTTTCCACATTCCTCTTCACATAATAATCCTTTGTTATCCTTAGAATATCAACCCAAATTAGAGTATACCCATGACATGTTTTTCTTTATTTCTAAATTTCTTCAACATCAAGGAAAATATCTCTTTACCATTTACCATCTCATTATTAGTGGTCAATTTGAAGAGCCTCATTCAACTACTCCCACATTATCAAATGGATTTGGGGGAACCACTTTCTTTTATTCTCAGCCTCTTCCCTCTATTATGACCCCTTCTCATACCATGAACTCTTATTACTTAACTTATTCTACCTCCATGCCTAACATATCCACTAATATGGAAGGTTCTACATCTAATGGGCCTCTCATAAGATCAACTATCCTTAATCATTATTCTAGTACATCATTTTTTACCCAAGATAATCATGCTTTTAGTGCTTCCTCTTCACATCCCTTCACTACTCCATCTTTCACCACACAAGAATTTTTTTCCAGTATTGCTTCACATTCTCGTAGTTCCTCTCAAGATCCTATCAACACCAATAGTGGTACCCAAGCCACTAATACCAACTCTAATTCTTTAAATAATGCTAACAATGCCTAACAAACCCACAAACATTTGTTACAAAGAATTAATCAAATGAATAATTTTCAAGATCATAATATAAATCAAATGACGAGAATGAAAAATCACCTTCTCCATCTTCAAACTCATCCTCAACCAATGACTTGGGGTCCACATAATCAAAATTTTCCCCCTCCTCCTCATCAAATATTCCCAAGTAAATCTCATCCCTTAACCTTATTTGGTCAACAAAACCATTAAGCATATTCAAAATGAACCTCTTACAATTCCAATTGCTAATATTGATATAAGAGGTATCACTCCTACCATTTCTTATAATGGATCAACTAATCATACCCTTCATCTTATAACATTTGGAAATATTTATAAGGATTAGGTAAAATTTAATACCTTTGCCACTACAAAGATCTTATCCAAAACTCTTATAGGTAATGCCTTAAATTGGTACAACCAACTTAAAACCCATTATATTACTAGTTTAGAAGATTTAGTGAATTATTTAGTTCAAGAATTTCAAACTAGTGATCTTCCCAAAAACACTTTGGCCCGCTTCATAAATTGTAAAAAACTTGAAAATAAATCTACCCAATCTTTTGTTAAAATGTGTAAAATCTTATCCAATAAATGTGAACATAACATGGCCGATGATAACCTTTTCCATCTCTTTACCAATGCCCTTTTTCCCAAATTACAATATTGGGTCTATACTCTCTCTCCACCTAATTTTAAGGAGGATATTAAACAAGCTAAACATCAAGATTTCCTTATGCATCAATTCAAGCCATACCAACCTTATGTGGGTCCTCATCTCTTACTTAAGAACAAGAATCATAATGCTACCAATGATGGCGTCATGGAATCTTATGACACCATTCACACTATTCAAGTTGTTGTTCCTAAACACTCTTTGGAACCAACTCCTCATTCTCAATAGTATGCCCTATCCTCACTTATTTTCACCAATACCATAAATGTTCATAAACCCTTAGCCTCAACTATATTATGATCCCAACATGTTTTGTTTGTTTCATGCTATTTGGGGTCATTATCATGAGACCTACAAGAAAATTAGTAATTTATCTATGGATTTTATTCTTGTTCCTAATTTTGACCATGATTTTATCATTTTAAGGAGTCAAAAATACTATGATATTTGTTTTAAGGCTGATGAAACTTATACTAGATCCCAACCCTTAAATTAAGCTAATGCTCATTTGGCTATCTATAAAGACCCTCTTCCTAATCACCAACCTAATCAAGATACCCAAGATAAGCCTACCCCTTCCACCAACAATGTAGAAAGTATTTTTTATCCCACTTCTAAATATAATGTTTTTAACATGACTAAAATGTCAAGGGTGGTTACTTTTATTAATCTGTAACCTATTTAGACCCATTTATTGTCTTTAACATTTCATGTTATCTAGGACTCTTATTCAAATCAATTAAATGAGGTAGGGAAAGATGAACTTATAAAATTTTATGAAACAATTCCTACTCCTCATTATATATCACTTCCCATTATTTTTTTAACATGACTCCATATTATTTACTCAACACTAATGATAATCAAGTTTCTATCAACACTTCTTCAAATGATTCTCAAAACCAACCTAAACCAACTACTCCACAGTATCACCATAATTTACAACTTTGTTCCAAATCTTTACCTTATTATCTGAAAAAAATCCAATGTAATTTGGCTCCACCTTCCAAGGACCTCATTCAACACTATACACCTATTTATAAAAACCTTCTTATGGGTTATGATGAGTAGGATCCCATTATGGAACTCACTAGTCTCCCATCCTAGAATATATTTCTTAAACTTATGAGGATTGATCCATGACATTTAAACTTTACTATGAAACTATTTTTTGAAATGAAAATCCCCTATTCTCCCCTAGTAGGATGTGAAGCAACCTTATCTGGATCTAAAGATAACATATTACAACAATTTGAAGAGATGTCCATCCATGTTGATGAAACAATCAACACTTCTATTTTCTTAAAATTTCCTATCACTTATATGATTCTTGATGAGATTTTATTTCATTTGGATGATCCTCATTTATTCGTTAGTTTCCAAATATGTAATATCCAAGTCAAGATTGCCTTGATTGAGGAGGGTTTTGCAACTTGTGTTGCCTCTCTTGATTTTATCAAAACCTTTAGATATTTTGAATGAAATCTTAAATACAAATGTAGCACATGCCAATGATATGATCAAATAAAAATTTCTCCTTTAGGTTTTTTGTGGCTTCCCATTACCATCCCACCTATCACCATTCATGTGAAGGTGATGATATTTAACTTTCCTCTTTTTTATAACATCTTGATTGGTAGATTATAGACTCATCATATGAGAATAATTGCTTCTTTTACCTACCAATGAATTCAATTCACTCATAATGGAGCTATTTTATAGAATTTATGGTGACATTAACCCTTGTAATTTTAAACAATTCCAAGATTGTGATGTCCTCAATATTCCTACTCTTAAACCTTTGCCTAGTGTTCCATTCTTTGAGTCTCAATATTTTGATTTTCCCATTAATTCCACTCAAGGTTACAATGATCATAAAAAAATCATTAGGAACATTCCTCTTAATCTCTTAGATTAAAATGATGATGATCTTGATGAGATAAAATCAAAGATCAAAAATTTTGATCTCTTACTTCATCTCATCCCTCAACTTCTTACTTCTTTGCAACCTCATTCTCACAAACTTACTTGTGATAATATTCCCATTATCTTAACTAAAACTCAAAATTCTATTCACCACACCTCATTAGATTATACTGACATCCCTAATTACATCATTAATATTCACACACCTAAATATGATGATGGTTATTCCTTAGATGATCCATTCATAGGCGGTCTTATTCAGTCTTATGATGTTGAGATTATTCATTATCATTCTTCCTTGTTTGAGTATTTTCATGTATCTTCCCATATTCCATCAATCATAGTTCTTAATTTTAGTATTTTTTCCTCATTATCATAGGGTATAGATGGTGTTGACACCTCCAATTTCCAAGGAACCTCATAAGATTATATTCATGTATCATGTTATGATTGGGCCTTATTACTTTATTAGGTACCCTAACCCCTATAGCTTGCTTATCCATAAGATGAATGAAACCCTTCATCATCATTTTTGAGACCCCACACCTTCCTTAGTAGATCCTTCTTAAAATCCAATTCCTTATCTTTCTATAGTTAAGTCCATTGCTCCTACTATAGCTGAGACCATGCCTAATTTCACTGTTGCTAAGTTTATCCTTGTTTCTAATCCCATTGCTCCTTTCATTAAGCCTAATCTAGTTATTTACCCACCATCACCTTATCTTGGTCATGGTTTGCTTCCTTTACCTTATATGGTTCCATTTCCCACCAAATGGGTTGATGAGCCTTCCCAAGCTCCTTCCATTCTTGTTACACCTCCTCCTATGATTACTTATACTAAGCCTACTCATAGGTGTATATATTATTTATAGAACATAAATAATAATTCATCCATGAATTATCATAATATATGATAATATATTGATACTTTGTATCCTTCTACCCCTTAGACTTTAGATAAAGCCATACCTCCCCCAAAGGTATTACATGATTATATTCCTAACTATGGAAAGGTATATTGCCTTTGAAACCAATGGGGCACCCATCACACTGATCATTATTACATCCCTTAGAAATACCCTATAAATAACTTTATAACTATTCCCAAACCTTATATCCTTCCTTCAATAGGTATTTCCTATAATAAGGATCCTCCTTCTTATCCAATGGTTCCACCTACTATGGCTCTATCTCCTCTAATGGTCCCTTCATCATTTCTTATCCCTTAACCCATGAATCTTTCACCTATGGACCTTCCCTCACCTATGGATCCCTATCCACCTATGATTCCCTCACCTATGGATTCTTCCCCATCGATGATTCCTACATTTCCCATAGAGTCTACCCCTATACATTCTTATAATCATCCTTTGAATATTATCCCTCCTCATCATGATCCATCAAGCATTCCTACCTTTTATATACAAGAGATTAGATGAAAAGTATTTTCCAAATTTTCATTAAAGATTGAAGAAACATTAGTTTTAGTTTATGTCCAAATTCATAAAGACATATCACATTATTTAGATAGTGTGTGGGAAAATATATCAATATTTATGAACACATACATGGTGTTATTTACATTTTCATTTAGATTAGACGTGTGATCCAATATTATTTTTATCTATTTTTTATATCATTTGACATTGTGTCAAATTATTATTTATCTTACATGGTGACTTTACTTTTGCATTATATATTTACTATACTATCATTTATGTTTGCTTATGAATCTAATCTTTATCACTGATTTATTTTCTTATTGATTTTATTTATTATAAACTCCATTGTTTTTCTATTCTTTATTTTTTTCTTTATTATCTCTATCTTTCATGGCTAATTACCATTGTGACTTGGTTATACAAACCTAGTTCCCTTTAGTGATTCGTTCTTTACCATGTTATCAATTAACAAACAATTAATCTCATTATAATTTCCTTTCACTAGTTAACTCTACATCTCCTTTATTCCCTTTTTTTTCATTATCACACACTAATCATAGACACAGTTAAGATTTGAGATAAAATGTTGGTTCATTTCGAAGCCTAAGGGTCCTAGTTAGTCTTGTCTTTGGTTACTTAACTTCCTTTGGCCTAAGCCTACAACTCATTTGTGTGTATCACTCTATCTCTTATGTTTATTAATTTCAAGTTTGTATTGAGGAAGAATATTAAAAACACTTAAAAACATTTAAAATCCAAATTATTTAACAAAAGCCAATGATATAATAGGCAAAAACATTTCAAAATTATTAAAATTAAAATCAAACTAAAAGACATGATTCAAATAACATCTCCTTTTTATAGTCAAAGTTTGAACTCCACAGTTGGCCTCACACTAGAGTCAAGGTCCATTATGGTGTAGTAGGATAGTAGACTAGAAAAGGATATTACAAAATTATTTTAGTGCTACCTGCTTTCTCATAGAAGTACCCAATCTTCACAGTAGATCAACAAATCTATAAGGGGTCCTTAAGAATAAGGAGCACATCATGGGAAGGTATGTCCATTTTACTTTTCTTATACCAATATACCTTCATGAGTTGATATTATTAGCAAACTTATTTTACTTAAAATTTGTGTGTCTATAGTGAGTAGTTTTCCTTTGTACATTGATAGTCAGTAGTCACTTAGTGCCTTCTCATGTCCTTAATATGCCTCTTATTTCCTAATGTCTTCTTGTAAGATGCCTAAGTCATGATTTTTACATTCCCTTTTTTGCTCCCTATATTCCTCATATTTCCTCTTGATAAATAATTTTTTTTTCACTAATCACTCCCCTTGGGATTCCATTTGTGAGTTGCATTGTAAGACCATGGATAGGTCTTGGCCATCCTCACAAATTACCATAATTACACCTTCCTATTACCCATATCCTTTGTTACCATATTTTCACATTTATTCCACCTCAATGGTGTTCCCTTTGAGTTGCAATGTAAGACCATGGATAGGACTTGGCCCTCATAAAATTTTCCAATAATCTAAGTCATAATCACAATTACATGTGTCGAATATGAGATAAGATGTGTTTTACCTAGCATCCCCCCTTTTTCTTTAAGGAGAAATAAGGACCCATATTTTTTTGGATTTTGATCTTAATGTTGAGCCCCTTTTTCATATTATTATGCAATATATAGAAAATCTAAGATGTTTCACTTTTGGTAGGGCAGTATTGGCACAATATGTTTCATGAGAATAATTTTTGTTCTACAGAGACTATTCTTTGAGTTTATATTTTTAGGGTAATTCTTTTGACCCTTATGTAATTTGTCCTTTTAGGTGTTGTGTTTTAGGTGTTATTGGGCCTATTTTATTTTAGGTTTACTATTTTAAAAGACTTATTTTATCAATAAATTATTGTAGACATTTTGTTTTAAATAATTTCTTGAAAGAATTTGGCTTGTGGGCTCTTTACCTTATAGAATTTTGGACTGCAGACATTTTGCACAAAATAAATTCCTAGATGGATTATCCCTTCCACCATTTTGAACCTACCCTTTGAGAATTTTTAAATGACCCCTATATATAAAGTACCCTTTGGGGAAATCAAAATTACCCTCAGGCCTTTGCAAAGTAGACCCTTCAGGCAATTTTTTGCCCAAAATTAGACCCTTGAAATCCTCCCCATATACCCTTTGGGATTTTTTGAACTATCCATCATGTCCCCAAAATTTCACACTTAAAATTTTTGGGTACCCCTATTTTAAATGTTTCATCCTTGTCATATGTGAGTTAGTTATTATTTTTTAACTAGTCTTCTAAATAAAATGTTTAGATTTTAGTAGTTGTTATGTCTGATTGCTTAATTTCCCCAATTGCTCCTAGTCACTCCAAAAGATTTAAAATAATTGCTTAAAGCTATCAACAAAAACCCATTTACTCATCTCTTTCTATAGATCAAATAAGCTTAAGTGTTTTGGTTCATTCATAATGAATATTGAGTTCTCCAAACTAATTCACTTATTGAAAATAAGAAACTTTATCTTGTAAAATCAAACTACTCTTCCTAGTTCAAACCATAGTTATTAAGTTGATTTACTAAATTACCAAAATTAAGCTAATTAGTCTTAAAAATATGATAAACATGGCCTAGACCTAATTAGTTTTTTGGGATTACTTTACTGACATAAATTTATAAGAAAAAACAATGTGGGTTTATAAACCTGAGATACTCATCAACCTAAACATACTTGGGCTTGCAAAGATGATCTAATTAAAAATCTAAAAACAAATAAAATAATTCAAAGAGACTGATAAAGGTGTCAAAGGCTTACATGGAATTTCCACACTTGTCATTAATGAACTATATTTTTATATATTTTTTGAAATTCCACCTTATTCCCACCTGATAGCTAAGCTACTTGACCAAGTAACTACATCTACAAACCCCAAGCCATGTGAATTCATCCTCTAGAGTGTCTTCAATCATTTTCTCTTCAACCCATTTATATCTAAGGTAGGTGGATCTCACTCATGTGCTTTTCATAGATTTTTATCTACCTTTTTCTTGTTATTTGTCTCTATAAATATTCTTTGCACCATCATGGCTATTTCTTTAATTAAGTCCTATTTCATTCATTTTGCCTTTCAATTTCTTAATTATTACTACATGTTTTGAAACATGTATTTGTATTTTTAGTCATTTATCATGCTTAAGAATTTCAAAAACCATGAGAAATTGAGATTTCTACCATAAACCCTAGCAATCAAGATCCCTTTCCCACTCAATTTTATTAGACCTAACAACTTCCTCAAGTTCTCAACATCGAGTAACTACCCTCAAGAAACTTGATTCCTAAGACCCTTGCCCTTCAAGTTTCTTAACCCTTTTTACTTGAGATTTTGAATGCTACTTACTCAAGTTCCAAACATCGAGTAATTACATTTAGAAAACTTGATTTACTAGTGAATTAATTACCCAAGGTTTTAATCCCAAGCATCTAACCTCAAAAACCTTGACCCTCAAAGAGATGACCTACTCAAGTTTCCCATCTACCACTACTTACTTTAGGTTTCATAGATTTAGTTTCTTCCCTTGGAAAACCTAATGTCTTAAATCATGAGAAACCCAAATAACACTACCTAATACTTACTCAAATTCCTTCCCTATGATTACTTACTTGGTTTTTTGAGTTCAAGTAATTTAGTTATGAAAACCTAAAGTCACTAGCAAACTAAAACCTAAATTTGTTTATCCTTACTACTTGTGACTACTAATTTTCCAAATGCTTAAGACACGTGAAATTTTTAGACAAACCTAGGGTTGTGTGACCCTATTAATTAAAGAATTATAATTAAGTTTTTCAAGACTTTATACTGCTCAAAACTTGAAGTTTTCTTAAGGATACTGTAAAAACAATAAGTTTATTCTTTTTCAAAACTAGTTGGAGCAGTTAATTAGTATTAAGGAACACTCATAAAATTATTCTAGACTTAGTCAAAGCCAATGTATAGATCAAAGGGGTTAGGATGATTAGAAGAGGAGATAGCTGAATTATAAGTACAAATAATATAGATTAAAGAATTCCCAGAGTTGGTACTTGAGAATATTCTAAAACCAAGAAGGAAAGGTAAATCAAAAGCTAAGAGAGATAAGTCCCAAGAGCTAAAGATGAAGTATGAATACAAGGAGTACCCAATTTAATCAAGCATAATTTATAAACTAAGATAAGTGATATAGATATGGGGCATGTGTCTATGACTAAATTATTAGAGAGATCCAAGGCCATAGCTAATACTCCACTCATACATGACATGACTAGTAATCGAATTATACAAGCTACAACTTTCCCAAGCTTAGCTCAACTTCTTGAATTTGTGTTGACATGTTGCAAGTACTATGACTCTCTTAATAGGGTTGTGAGAGATGCTAATAGAAATGTAATTATGAGATTGGATGTTCAATATCTCTACTACTATCTAAGTATCCCAACATCACCAAAAGTAATTGATATGACAATGGAAAATAATAATAAGTAATGGGAAACTAAGACATCAAAATGTATTAAGATAATGAATACATATTACTTGAATAAGGTGAAGTAAGCTTCAATATTCCCAAATAAAATAGTAAGACCATACTTTATTCAAGAAGTAGATGAAATAATTTAATTAGTATGCAAAATCAATAGAGATAAGAACACCAAATGTTTCTCACCTTAGATGTATGCTTATATTAGCACCATTGATGTCACTAGGAGCTCAACCAAGATTGATTAGGAAAGAATGATAAGTGATAATATGGATCAATAGTTGAGGAATATATTATAAATTTTTAACTTCAAAATAGCTTCAAGTGGATCCTTTTCAATACTAAGGACAAAAGGCACATTGTCATATATGCTAATATATTAGTTTTATCCTTAACTGGTTCTTTTAGAATACTACAAATATTACATTGTAGTAATGATGGGTTATTTTATGAACTTATTTTCAAATTTAATATATATCTAAATCATTTAAGAGTATCAAATAAAGCATGGGATAAAATTTCATAATATGGTTTTATTTTCATTAAATTCCTTGACTTTACATACATCAGAATGGGAGGTTTCTTGGGAAAAATTATCAAATTTCCTAGATACCCAAGTGACAAATGGATTCTCAAGGAAATGAGTAGATAGCTAGTTGAACTACATAAATTTTAGTCAAAATCTCAGCATTCAACCATTAACTTTCTCATTCTCTTTGGTCATTACCATTGTCTAAACATTTATAAGGCTAGAAATGTACATAAAGAGATGTACCATTATTACACCTAAGTACATTTTGAGTCTAAGATAAAATTTTATTATAGAAGGGTGGCATAAAAGATAGTTTCTTTAGAATATATGCATAACCTATAACTTAAGTATTTTTTGACTAATTGTAGAGATGAGTTTGACGTGAGAAGAAGAGATAATAGTAGATTTACTATGGAATAAATTCATGCTTTCGATTTGGTCACCTACTTGAGAATATGAAATATGATGGGGTTGTCACAAGATATGCTTTTCATATAGTAGGACAAGATAATGTCCAACTTTTGGTAATCATTTTTGGCAAAGATCATGATAAGACTATTTTTAACACAACTTCAAATGTCTTAGAAATGAGTTTTACTTGGCTCTTTAGTAAAGGATAGTATATGAAGGAATTGATTAAGGAAACCACCAATGAAGGATGAAAGAGAAAAGAAATAGTACAATGAGAGAGTAGCCAAGGACCTAGAAATAAGACAAATTTTGAAAGGAATAGTGATGATACCTATTTAGTAGTAAAGGATAAGGATCCTATTTATCCAGTTGTTTCTACTCCACCATTGGTTTTTTCTATTGATATGGCTACTCCTACTATTTCTACCACTCCCTCTAGTCTAACTTCCATTGTACCCACCATAGATACATTAGTACTAATTCATCCTCATAAGTCTCATGGAACTAAACACCCTAATAAGCCTATTCAAAAAGACCCTAGAGCTCCCCCTCTTCCTCCTTCATCATTTTCATATGTTTCACAACCACCTCCTCCAAGAAAACAACCTACCATTAATAATTAACCTAAAAAAGTAACCACTAAAAAGGAGACTCCATCTCAGGAAGAGCAAAAATAAAAATTGAAATAAGCAATGGAGCTTGAGAAGGAAGCTAGAGAAGAAGTAGTCATTAAGAAGTTAAAAGAAATTGAACATGAAAAGAAGAAAGTAGTTGAAATAGTGAAAGAAGGAGAAGCTGAGAAAGAAGTAGATCTTAGAGTAGTAACACAAAATGTTGTTAAAAAACCCAATGAGGAGGTAATAATTAAAAAAAATGATAAAGAAAAAGAAATATAAATTTAGAAACATGTTAATGATTCTAAAAAAGGGACTCAGAGAGAAATTGAGGCATATGATGTTCTTTCTTAGGAACTAGTGATTAGTGATAATCAACAGTAGATGGTGGTTCATATAGATATTTCTACTTATAAAGACTTCTCATCTTAGTTGGCTATGTAGACTGATCCAAAAGCTAAAGAATTTATACATATTCAGGATATGGATTTACAACTACTGAGGAATCTAGATAAGAAATGAAAAAGCCCAAACTAGCCAAAGTACCTTCCAAATTATTGATTGAATCTTTAGGAAAATTTTTTGTAGAAGTGTTAACTCCTTTAAAAGGGATGAGTAAAATTAAATTTATAAATAAGATTTAACAGTCACTAAGGTATCTTTGGGAGAGGTTACTATTGAGGGTTTGAAGCAAGACACCCAAACTCTAATAAATAGTCTTTTCAAAAAAATTGATGAAGAAAAGGTTGTTAAGGCCAAATTGAAGGAAAAAAATAAAAAACTATGTGAAATAATTTCCAAGGTGGAAAATTTTGTTCCTCAACAACCACTACTTTCAGAATTTGTAGTTACGTAATAAGTAATTATAGAAGTGGAAGAGACCGGAGATAAAGCAAAAGTAGTTGACTAGTGGATAGATATAATGCATATAACTACTCAAAATCTCTTCCCTAGTACTCCAAAAGCTCATGTTGATATTTTAAAGAAATTAATAGAAGTAATGATAGTAATTAAAGATACTGAGATTGAAAATGGTATTTTTGAGTTGTAACAAGAAAGCCTACAGATAATAGGTAATTTTAATGAGAAAACTCTCATTAAATAAATGATTGCTCTTGATGGATTCATGAAGAAGATAAATCAAGTAGAGTATCTCTTATCTTTTTGTATAAATATTCTACAAGAAATGAGTGAGTAAACGAAGAATTTGGAAGAAGAGGCACGTAGTGCAAAGAAAAATATTGAAGAATCCTTGTTTGGTCTTACAAGTATCTAGTCTAACAATGTTCTAAGGACATTTGAGCAGCTATATGAATAATTCAAGAAAATAATGGAAAAAGATGCAACTCCTTTCATAGGTAAATTCATCAAGGAGTTAATTAAATATCAACAAGAAATAAAAAGACTTGATCCAATGATTGAAAAGGTAAAATCTCATTGCATAATATTAGAAAAATAAATGCTAAGATTTTGGAATTAGGTTTTGAAAGTCCACATATGACTAGGAATAAGGAAAAAGGTGTCTAGAAGGGTCATGAGAGCATGTAAGAGGGACCTATGGTTTAGGTGTCATAATCCACACTCAAGCTACTAATTTTGACATTTTATATGACTACATTTATCCCCCCTTTATTCTAGTGATGTAGCAAAGGAAAATACTAGGATAAAGGAAAAACAAAAAGCATACATGAACTTATTTACAAGGGTGAAGATCATAAAGCTATGTCATGTTGGGTATGTGTAGAGAGATCATGTTGTGAAGTGTAAATATACAAGAGAAAACAAAGAGTATATTAATTCTTACTAGATACACTATATATATAATAAAAATGTATAAAAATGGGTAAGAGAGAGAGGAAGACAAAGGAATGAATACACCTCACTGAGTATGCAAACTAATATAAAACCTATTATGATATTTAGTGATGCTAGATGATGTTGAGTGATGTTGGATATGTGTTATACCAGAATTAATATTGCGAATGAAGCTAAGTGCTCAATTCCTTAAGAGTGGCTCAAGAGTTCAAAGGTTGTCCCTTTGGCTCTATAATCACCTACTAAGTGAATAAATGTGATTATGCAGGTGTTAATCAATGTTTGGACTATGTGTTTAATCCCTCTAAGTATGTGGCTCAAGAATAAAAAGGCTAGATAGACCTTTGGCTACATCATTTCCATATGAAGTGAAGCTATAAACTAATACTAGTATGAATGTGTGTCATATGAGATGACTCTTAAAGCCCATGAATGTTTTACAATCTAACAATGTGGTGTGCATAGACAAATGTATGCTATAAATTAAGCCACTCTTGGCCACTTGAAAAGAGGTGGAAATTAGACTTGTATGAAATACACTATGAAACTTAGATATATGCTTATGTGGAATCTACTAAAAAATGATGCCAATCACCTATAGATAGAATAAGGAACACAACTATTGAGAATTCCAAGGTAATTCCATAAACTATAAAGAAGAAAAAGCAAATGTGCCACATACTTTACACCTAACCACTGGTTTCTATAACATGGATTATAATCTAGAAGTTTACCAACTATCATATCTAAAATTGGAAGTGAGATCCATCATATCACACATGATTCCCTCTATATCTAGATTATTTAAGAAAAACAATAATAAAATTATTGATTTTGAACTCAACTATAGCTGACAAAACTATAACTATACTTACCTTTTCGTTTGTTTCTAGAAAAATTGGTTTTTGTACTATTTGGATAGGAGTGATGAAATAAGACACCCTATTGTTTGGTACATTACTCTAATATTGGTGATAATTTCCTATAGGTATGGGACTTAGGGGTATGGATTTAACATTTGAAATGCAACCTGGCTGAGCTAGAATCAAGTTTTAGAAGTCTATGAATGACTAGGAATAAGAAAAAATGTGTCTAAAAGGGTCATGAGAGAATACAAGAGGCACCTATCGGTTGGGTGTCACAATCCACACTTAAAAATTTTGAAATTTTATATGACTACATATATCTACCACTTGGATGTCAATAAAATATTATATCTTTGGTTTAGCTACAAGTTGCAAGAGAGCATTTAACAATTATACAATTACTTTCAGCTTGGATTTATTTGAGTAACAACCCTATCATATTCGATAGGAGTCATTCCAAGTTCCTCACAAATACATTTAGTCATGATGTTAGAAGAAGCAAAAAAAATATAGCAAATAATTATGTAAATTCTTACCAAAAAATTTGAATGTAAGCAAGAAAGGTAGAATGTCTACCTTTTTCTTATACATAACAACATCAACATTTGTAATCTTAGATTACTTACCAGGTTTTTTGGAAAGATATTCCAACAACAAATCTTTATATTTTGTAATTTGAGTTAGTTCACACAAGGTGATGTTAGCCTTAATTTTTTTCATGTCCTCCACTATATTGTACCCACCCTATTATAAGTACTAGATGAATCAACATTGTGCTTATAATTACTTCCATTTGGAGGCTCAAAGTTGTTGTTAGCTGTAGGATCTAGAATAGTGTCAAAATTATTTGGTGTAATAGATGTTGTTAAGGTATGCTTCTACTCCTAGTTCCTTAGAGGGTAGGTATTTTTCAAATACTATTGAAAGGCATGCACCTCTTTAGGAGTATCTTTAGGCTCATTCTCTTCTTGGAATGGGAAGTCAAATGTCTCCACCATCAGGATTGTATCTATAGACCTAGATGACCTTGAATATCTAAATGTACCTAGAGAATTATCTCTATTAGGGGTACATTTAGATGTATTCAATTCATCTCAAAATAACTCAAAAGTATTATAGAGTTCAATATAGTCTAACTCACCATGTTTTGAAGTATTGTGAACCTTGCAATATTCAATTACTGTAACATCACAAATATTAATCTCAAGGTTAGTCTTACTTAATGATGACATATTATTATTTTTATTTCCATTGTTACCATTATGAAACTGGTTGTTAGGTCTATTGAACCTTTGATAATCATAACTACTATTAGATTTTTCCCCAGTATTGCCTACTTGCTTCTTCAATTGAAGAAAGTTAGTACTTAGATTGTGGATCATCTTAAGTATGGATTCATTCTCATTCTTTGGTGATTCAAAATTATGGACTTGAGTCTTATTATTAGATTTGGTTACCAAGGATATTTGTTCTTGGGGATGAAATTTATTTGTATTGTTGCTCAAAAATCTTAGGTTTTGGCTAGGATGTGTATGTGTCAAGGGCAATTGGTTCAAGACTGGTGTTTGATTTAACACAGGAACATTATGATTGGAATTCAAGGTAGGGAAATTAGGATTGATATTTGGGATGGCATATGTAGGCTAACCTTCAAGATGAATTTGATCATTGACTATTATAGCTTCAGCATAAGCCAAGGCTAAGGTATTAATAACTTCAACAAACCTTTTAATAAACACAAAAGTCATGGGGTCCAAATCATCCTTATCGATCTCTAAAGCCAAGGCCTCATCAGATCTATAATGGGATATGGTTCTACTAAACATCTTTTTGAATCTATCATTGAAGGCTCTAATGGTATCACTTGAATCTCTCTTTAAAGTGGTGAATTATTGGGAAAGAATTCAAGGACTAATGATTTTACCAAATTGATCAATAAATATTCTATTGAAATCATTCCAACTAGTGATATAATTCTCTAAAAAGTTAAGTAACCATTCATATGCAACATATTTAAAATTAAATGGAAATAATATACATGTTACATCTTCATTAAATACATTTAACAATATCCAAGTAACATTGAAAGATTTAATGTGTTCTTCAACTGTGACAACACCATTGGGACTAAAATATGGTAAATATTTTTTAGGATTCCTAGGCAAGTCATGTATTAGACCAAGAAAATTAATATAAGATCCTCATAACCAAGCCATAACTTGATAAGGATTGAACATAGGGGCACTAAGAACATGTGAATTAGTCTAGGATTTAGAGATACTTTGCTTACCTTTGTCTTCTCTAGCTTTCCTATGAAAATCTAGTGAAAGGACAGGTAATCTTGATTCTAACCTTGATGTAGTCTTGATTATATTTATTTTCAGCTTATAAACCTTGAGTCCTATCCAAAATATGATGTGTAAACCTTATATTTGTAAATAAAAATTATTAGACTTACACATAAATCAAAATTTTCACACATTTAAACAAGGAATAACTATATTTAACCAAATTAGTTCAAATATGTGTCTAAACTAATGAATATGAATGATATTTACAATCCTAAGTTCAAATAAACTCAAATTTTTAAAGAATCAATCAATATTTGAGAAAAATTGTTATTACTAACCTTAACATGGAAATCTTATAAAGCTTAAGCTACCTTTTCAAGAATTTAACATGAACCCTCAAAAAAATGACAATCTTCAACTAAAGGATCCTAAATACTGGTCTCAAATTATGCATATCAGTGATATTTACATAATTGAGAAAAGAATAATAGAAATATGTAAATAATTTATTAACCTTTGAAAAAAATTTACTAAAATTAGCACAAACACCACAAATTTACAAATATTTAACTAATTACCTCCTTATAGTGCCAATGAAATGTGTCTTATTATTAATGCCTATAAGTGTATCATAGGGTTATCTAGAGTGTTTAAGAAACACTACTCATTTATAAATTTAGATAATTCAATTCATGAGTTAAAATTATGATATTATAGATATATGTGGTGTAATAACTATAGAACAAGTGAACTATTTCACAAAATTTTTAAAGTTTGGTTGTTGAGAGTAACTGTCACCTGATAGTTAACCTTTGAAAATAAGAGTAATATAAACTAAATGAAGTGAATTATTCTCAAAGTATAAAATAAAATCTAAGATAAGATGGATATTCCAAATTGAGACTAATCTAAAGTGGATTGATCAAATAAAAAGAAAAATAAAGTGTAGGGTAGACAAGAAACATATTGATGTTGTTTATCTTTAACATAGATATTATGAAAAAGTTAAAATATCATCCAAATATGCACTTGCAACCAATTTATATCATGAAAAAACATAATATCAAATCCTACTACACATAAAACAAACATCTAAGGAAATGAAAGAATGAAAATAATAACTTGATTTAATTTAAAGAATTACCCTTAAATGTAAATATCATAAAAACATCCACAACAAGAGAAAATAAAATGAAATGAACCTAATAACTTTTAGTTAATCTAGAATTATCACAAATTAACAAATCTACATTTGAAAATTAAACATCAAGAATTCATAAAAACCATTCAAATCTAGAGTCTAGATCAAACAAATGAGAGAGAAGCTATGATAACAATTTACACAAATGAGACAAACTTTTCAAAATTATCTACTTGTATTAATTAATCCAAAATTAGCACAAATTTTCTTTCTCAAGATTCCCTCTCCTTTAACTAATGACAATACCACTTTTAAAAAATGCTAAGGAGGTATGTTGATCAGTCATGTCAAATTACAAATGTACAATAATATGTTATAATGATGACCTTTCCTAAGCAAACTGACCTATAATCAATGTGCTTTACAAAGTTTCACATGATTTTATAAAATAATATTCCATTTTAAAAATAGATACACATTCAGTTACAAAAATAATATGATTTAATCAACAAATTCAATTTTGAGGCCCTTATACTTCTCCAGTCCCCTATTTTTGTTGAAGGATTTTTATTAATTTCCCATGCTAATAATTAATGAGTTTTAGGTTGAGAATGGGCTCCATGAGGAGTTCATCCTATTGATATACCATGTTTTTGAGATCTTTAGCTTTTTCTAATGCTTTTTTATGCTCCTAGCCTTTGTAATCTTCTCCTCAATAGTAAATAGCATGTCCATGATCTTTATGTTATTCACTCCCATCTTCCTTTGGGTATAATTTTTCACTTCATGCATGACTTGGGTGGCTCTGTGATTGAATTCATCTTCCTTTTTTAGACTAATTAAGATGAGTGTAGTGGGTTACTTAATTATGCTCCCCAATATATGCTCTATCCTTTCTTCCAATTTTTTTCCATCCTTAGAAATATATTCAAGGCTTTTGGACCCCACAATCAAACTCTTGATTTTATCTATCAATAACCCCATGGCCATGCTTAGATGAGCCAAGTTAATTGTTTTGAAATTAGGAATTTGATCCTCTATCAGGATGTTGATCAAATCCTTTACTTTGCCTCTTGAGTTATGCCATTGCTAAACTAGGTTTATGGTTATGGTACCTTGCTAGCTCAATACACTTTGTCTAGACATTATTAACTTTAAATAATTAAATATAGGATTTTATCAAAGCTTTTGTGTTCTTACTTGGGTCAACCTAGCCAAAGTCTCCACTTTTTGATAGGTCATTTCTTCACCACCCTGGATGATCTATTTCTCAATCACCCTCACCAAGCCAGTAGTATTTGGGTTAAATTTGTCTCCAAATTTGGATTGAGTTACTTGGAGAGCTAGTATTTCTACCTATGTTCCACTTGATTGTCGTATGGTAGTTAACCTTATTTCATCTTCCTTATATAGAGCCACAATCTATGGATTAAGTTCTTCATACACAGGGATGGTGATGACTGGCATCATAGCCCAAAGATGATGTCTAATAGGAAATTTTTATAATTTGGGTCCATAAATGAACCACTCTATAATGTATGGTCCATATATCAAGTTTTATTCACTAAATAAATTAACTTCACCCAAAGGAGGAGTGAAAGTAACTTTGGGTTTTTTGGCTCTAGGAATAATAACAAGTTCATTTTTTTTATCTTTGGTGGATTAACAACCACCAAGTCTAGGCCTTTATACTTTCCTTTCTCTTCCTTGGTCTCTTTAGCCTATATTTTCTCATCATTTGATTTTAATTCATAATCCTTTGATATCATTTTGAGTGCATGTTCTATAGTCTCATTAGGATATAATGCTATCATGTGTACCTCCTCTTGAGTTAATTCTTACTCTCATACTTTTGATGACTTAGGGATTGGTGAATAAGAAGCTATCTCATTAGGTCCTCTTTCCTCTAGTTTTTGATCCATTTGTGCCACAAGTTTATGATCTACTATTGGTTAAGCTAATGGAGGTCTAGTTTTTGCACTACTTAACAAATGACACTATCTCAACCCTAGTTTCCATCTATCATCCCCTTTCTGCTTCCTCTCTAGTTTGGGCTCATGGCTAAGGTTATACTCCTTCAACCTTATTATGACCTCAAAGTACCTAGATGCATTATCATTAATAAGATCATAAGTACTAGGATGATGATCATAGGGCAATATTATAATATTCTTATCCCTCAAATTATCCTTGACCCTTCCATAAGGATCCCATTATCTTGATTCATCTATTTGTAGATTGAAAGAAGTCATGTGCTTAGATATTACCTCAATGTTATCCCATTATTTGAAGATGGTATTCAAAATAGTTATGGGGAAGTTATAGAGGATTCCTTTTTTATTGGTCTTATAGATACCATCTATAGCATGAAATAGATGATATACTACCTCTTGCTCTACTAGTTTGTATGAAACATAAATGGGTAGCCTGAGAGGAGTACACCGTGTTCCCTCAATCCTGATTATTGTATAATCTAGATATAACCAAATGTCTCCCATGGCTTAAATATAATTTTTGATTAATGGGATTACTCTTTCCATGGGATGACTAATTATGGACTCACTAAGGGATGGATAGACACAATCACATATGAATTGAATGTGATCCCTATACTTGAATGTGTGGAGCTTGGAATAATATTGTGAAAATGTGTGTTCTACTAGGGCACCATTACCTTTGATTTTTTATCTTGGTAGTGGCACAAATAGAATCCAAGAGGTATGACATCATATAAAAATGGGTTTTCTTCTTCTACTTTATGTCATATATTTTCCTACTCAAATAAATGCTAATTATTTCACCTAGAGGAGGGGTAATCTAATTTTCAAACCATGAAATAGACAATTGGCACCTATATAGGATCAAAATAGGTTGTGGTGGCATTTCCACATATTTTTTTCAACATTATCATAATCATCCTTATCCTTGGGATGAATTGGATAATTGGGATGTTCTTACTTAAGTCTAAAAATACTTGGTTCCCATAATATAGCCACATGTCAAGGATGTCCTTTAAATCATTCTCTTTTGGTCAATAATTTATAGAAGGTAAGTCAAATTTATTGTTTGGGAAGTTTATAATAGATTTAAAAATCTATAACAAAGATATATGCCACATTTTTGTGAGTGTGTTCATTAATTATCCAACTTTTATCTATTTTACCATCCTCAAAAATTTGATCAAAGATATTAATATGATAGATTATCTCAAGTATTGATACTGTATAATGTAGATCGGTAATTTAAATTTCAACTATGATGTAGTACAACCTCTTGGTAGGCATATTCTTCTCCTCCTCTTGGGTGATGGCCAACTAGTTCTCAATGGTCCAAAATAAATTTGACCAATTTTGTCTTTGGTGTTAAAATAATTGTTAATAGATTATGTGTATCTAAAAACTCTTCTTTCCATGTCTAAGGTAAAATATATCTCCACATCCTCTTTTAAGACACATTTTTGAGCTACCATGGTTGTGATTTTGATTGAACTACTCACTAATGGTCTATAATTCAATTTTGGATTACATTATCCTTGAAAAAATGATAATTTGACTATCTTTATCTTGATTTTAATGAGAACATGGTCAAATAAAGGAATCCATACATGCTAGGGTTTCCTAGAGGTTTTCATAGACCTTTAATGATATCAAGTTAATCAAACTATGTGAGATTTATGACTTAGAGTACCCTTATTTCTTGTATTTATACCTTTGGATTTTCAAGTCCATAAGATATATTAATTTGAATTGGTCCTTATATGGCTCCTTCATGTCACATAGCTCATTAATATTTAAAAATTGATCATTTGTCCTTTAAGACACATATCAACATCTCATTAGGTCTGGGTTCATTGAAAATTATCTTTTATCATGCACTGTTGATTTAGATCTAAGAAGCTGAGTGTAATTGGCAAATATTTGTACCATTAATTATAGTTGTAATATGTGTCACTACCACATTTTTTCATAAGACTTTTAAATTTTTAACTTTCATTTTACACCATTGGATATTAGTTACATAGATCAACGTATATTATCGATCTTGATCCTCTAGGTTCTACCCTTTATTCCATGAGTCATTAATCTTATGACTTAATATCCATGATGGTGACACTTCTCACCTTCTCACTCTTCTCAATTCATTGTTGAAGGTTTGACTAAATACTCATCATTGATCATAATGTGTACTCTTGATCATGCACAGTCTATCTTCAAGATAGTGTTCTAACTTTAATCTATGAGTCATAGGCATGACACTTGTCATATTCACACTTTCTTGTGTGTATTTTGACTTTTAAGCTTCCATATCACACTTTTATATCTTATATGCCCACTTTAATTCACTCTGTCAGATCTTGATCCATATAATCAAATACGATTGGTTCCTTCAGATAATGTAATAAATAAGGTTTCAAGGAACATGTAGAACTTAGGATAAAGTCTTCAACCTATGTTTTTGGTTTCATTAATAAATATGATTAATAACTTTAATATAATATCTTAGACTAAGTATTAAACACAAAATAATTGACTTGGCATTTAATTAGTCCATGTGGATAATATAAAGAACGAAGGGGTCTTAGGACGTAATAAATTTAGCATGAAGGTTTAAACTAATTTTTTATTCCTTTTAATAAACATGATTAAGACCTTAGGATAAAATATAGGCTAAATTTTAAAATAATATAAAGTGCTCCAATGCAATTTTGAATGAAAATAACCCATGTAAATTTGAATTCAAATTCAAAACGTGTAGGCTAAAATAATTAGACTAAGGGTCTCTAGAAGTTCAAACATGAATCTAATTGAATAATTAAATACCAATGGTTAATCAAGGGTAAATTTATCATTATATCCTAAAACCTTAGAAATTATTCACCACATTAAGACTCCATTAAACCTACAACTTGGAAACACAAGAAGGCAACCATTAGACAAAATAAGACAAGGATCAAATGGAGACATGTCAGTTAAGCTGAATGAAAACAAGGTGTGGATGATCTTCAAATAAATAACTTTTATCTAGTGTCATTTTCAATTCAAAGTAAAAATTTTGAAATTTTGAAACAAGGGTCCCCATTTTTAGAAATGGGTTATGTTGACCTCAACACTAGTATATTACTCATTCTCAACATTGATATCATCATGATCTATAATATTAGGTTCCTCATTGGTTTTAGTCATCTTATATGGTATAAGAGTAAGCTCAATATTTTCAATAGACATACCACCAAATCTAGGGATACACCTAGGTTGCATAAAAAATTATATAAGAACTGAAAAAGTATTAGGTTCACCTAAAAATCCTATGAATCAAAAAAATTGTTCATAAGAAATGGGTTTACCAAATGTTTAAACCTAAAGTGCATATGGATCCTAATGGGATAGATAGGGTTAAGAATATAGAAATGAGTAAGCATAAATTTTATAAACATACATATATCATGTCAATTAATTTTAAAACTTAGATAGAATATATCTTGAATTTATTATAATAAGATATGCTAAAAATAGGAAACATAACTCTACTATATATTGTAATGATAATAAAAAAAAGATAGTTAGTATTGAAGTTAATTCAAATCTAGATATGGAAATGCATGAAAAATAATTGAATAATATTATAGAATAGTTACAAAAATATATATTAAGTGTCTATGTAGCATCAAATACATACATTATCTTGGGATGGCTATGTCAATGCTATTATTTAGATCAAATACATGTATCTATTATAGAATACCTATCGAAATTAGATATAATCACTTGGGTGCTTATGGGTTATATGTCACCTTTACTTTGGTGCATTCATATCTATGTCATGGACTATTACTCTTTGTTAAATAATAAAATTGTAATTTTTCATCTTCATATTTATTATAAGAAAAATGGGTTAATTGAAACACAATGTAGAGCTACCCCAAATACCCCTCTATCAATGAACACTACCTACATATCCAATAATCTAAAAAAGGCCTATTGTGGCATGTAATATCACCCTTGTAGATAATGTTTCTAGTATATTCCACTCCTAGTCATAATATTAGGACAACCCCAAAATGTGGGTATCCTTTAATGGGATTAAACCTTTGGAGAAGGCTGACTTCCTCTTGATGGATCACTTATACTAATGATTTTACTATGAAAAGGTTTATAAAGGGGTAAAGGGTTACTAATATATATAAAAGGTGATTCACCAAATTTAAATGAGACTCACATGTGTTTTAACCCACACTAGATCTACATAAGACAATACTAGCTCACACAATCTCATAAAACTAGCTAGTTGCATAAGTATTTCATAAACTAGGTTCAAGAAGTAATGCATGAAATCAAAGAGTAATTCTAAGACTCACATTAATAATTAATTGATATAAAAATAACATGAGTTTAGACCTACAATAGCTTAAAAACACCTTAAAATAGATAAGAAAGAATGGCAATGGATATGGAAGAATCTCCTTCACAAGGCCATCATTCACAAGCTTACTAAACACTAATCTGAGTCAAGAGATAGGTAAGGAAAGTCTTTTATTTCATCAAGAGGTAGTTATTACAAATTTTTACAATATTTAGTCTTATCAAATGAGATACTTTTTCTCTTCAAAAAATGAGAGAGAGAGTTATAATTGAGGAAGACAATGGAATATATATGAGGCAAATGAAAGAGAGAGAGGGAGTGTATCAACCATAAATGAGTTGTCACCTTTCAATGAATTATCCATCATATTTTAATCTAATTGAAGTTAATACATCATAGAAAAAATAGCCTTCATTTGTCCTAGTAACCTCTAAATCTTCTCATTAGTTGAACAACACACTAGAAGATAAGAATGTGCTTAGGATGATGAGTCATGATCCTATTATGAATAAATACACTCAGAAACCAAAAAAAAAAAAAAAAAGAACTATTAAATGATCAAAATATTTTATCTAACCACCATATCTCCAACTTGGGACTCTGCACCATCTTCCACTTGAATTGCTTATCAGGACAAAATACTCATATATATAGTCTTGACAAAGCTATGAGTATGTCTACTTTGAGTGCCTATAAGTACCTCCTTGTCAAAGATAAGACTATGTCTATGGATGAGACACTTCTCTATAATCACATATCTACCCATACTTTAATATCTAAAAATATGTATTACTTTAGATTGAAAACCAATCCATTTATTGGTTTTACTATAGTTATCATGTCAATGAAAAGCCTACATGTTGCATACCCTTATCCTTGAAATATATTAGGTTTAAATAAACATATTATTCCTATGAAAATTGTGAAAGTTGAGAACTCGTTATATTCATGGACCTTATTTAAAGAATAGCGAACATAGTCATGGAAAAATAATACAACCCCCAAAAGTGGACCTTGTATGTTCTAAATTTTCAAACCAAATGTTCATATTGAACTTGAATGGTGGCCCTTTATTTTTGATATTCCTATTTGTATGATTGTTTCTACTTAATGGTGTTTTATTGAGATATAATGGTGGCTTATTCACTTTGAAATATTTGATTTGGTTTGACCTGGACCATATTTTTTCTCCATTTGAAGTCTCTTGGGTTCAAATTTTAATATCAGTCATTGATCTTGATCTAGGCTCCTTCATTAGGAAACTTGTCATTTCTACATGTTTTTTATTTTATTCTTCATTTAGTCTTGGTCGAATTCCCATGCTTATACCATATTGTATCTTCACAATCAGGCTAGTTGACTTATTGACCTTGATCCATGCCATTGATTTATTTTTACATAGCTCAAACGTGCATCACTAATTTATTTGGCATTTTTACATTGTCATAAACCTTGGTATATTTGCATTCATTCTCTAGATCCACTGACTTATTGAATTTTTGCTTACCATCGATCTCCCTTTATATAATTAAATGTGCTCCATTGATCTATTTGTAACCACTAATCTCATTGAAATCCTGTGTGCCATTGATTTTTATTTGTAAACCCAAGATCTTGCCACTTTTTAGCCCCACATTTAACATTAGAAATATTTTAATTTAAATGACTACTTCCCATGGTTTTAATTTTATGTCCCCATACATGTCCCAATCTAGTCGTTCAACTTTGAATACTTATATCTTGAGATAGAAAAGTCATCAAGATACCAAATTTATAGAGGATATTCAAGGAACCAAAAACATGATGCTTATGTGATATTTTAACCTTAAAATATTTCTAAGCACACTAATAAAATGACCAACTAGACTAACATGTTCATTCCTACACGACATGCCATGATGGTCTGGTTCCTCTAGGCTTATTCTAAGATCTATTGCTCAAATTTTCAAAGGCTCAAATGAAATTCTAGGACTTTTTAAAGCCTATTTCATGCCCCATGAATTCTTGAATACCATAGATACTTTTTGGATAATTTAGTTTCAAATCTATACCTAATTCTATAATTGCTTCTCAAAGATCAATAAATTCCACATTAAGCTTGCATAAAGTGTCTCAAAATATATGTAAGTGACATTTGATCTTCCTTTCACTATTTGATCCCTTAGTCTATAGGAACTCTGCTCAACCTTTTACTCCACACCAAGACTTCCAAAAAATGATCCATAAAGGTAAAGTTTTATATTTTGACTAAAATTGGCCAACATTTATAGTGACATCTTATGGTTACATGCCTGCTATGCAAAGACTAGTAGCCTTGTCTAATCGATTGGGCATATAGAGTCAAAATCGTTTCTTTTAGCTGATGTAAAATTAATACTAGTCTACCCTTTCTTGAAAACATCCTTTCAAAGTAACAAGGACCAAAAGAAACATAACTAATAAATTTACTAGAGGTACTTATTGAAGGGAAGAAAATACAACTAAACTACTAAATAATGTGCACATAGGCACTTAGAGGAAAGAAAAACTACCTACCCTAAACTAACTAATAAAAATGGTAATTACACAAAGTTGTTGACTTGTTGTAAAAAATAGCTTCCCTTTCTTAATAATATAATATGCTTTACATGCTTGAGAGAAGCCAACCAAAGATGCAAAAGGAGAGGATATTTAACATATTGGTGATACACTTCTCCAAGAATAAGAACAAAATAAAACATACCTACCCATTATGATTGATTAAACATAAAACTATATTAGAGTGGATATGAGAGCTAATTTGGCTCTTTTTTAGTCTCAATTTTGTGCTATGAATTAAGTACAACATGACATGGCTCCTCCTTGTGGTATTACAACTAAGCTAGCTACAAGATAAGACATCCTCTTATCAATACAAACATTGAGAAATCAAATTTTACCTCACTCCTAGATTTTATTGCTCCATCATTATGCTCCTTATGCAAAATCAGATCATAGTCTCCTTGGAGGGGAATGTAGCCTACTCCAAATATTTCAAATATGTCCTACAACTCCCTTTACCTTATTGGTGTATGAAAACTAATCTTGAGTTGATTAGGATATTCTTATTTTGTATAGGAGGGAAGATCATCATTTGAATCAAGGTCTAACTCATCATGATATTTATACTCTTCACTGGTATGTTTCTCAAAGTGTATCACTTAATCACTTGAGATGTCTCCTTCATCAACCTCACTGAAGATTTCATCTTATTATTCAATTATAAATGAGAGTTGATTTAACCAACCAAGGTCTAAAAAGACACATTTTTATTATTCAAGGCCTAATTTATGTTCTTTTAGCTTCAAGATATCAAGGTTATCTTTATTTGATGCCTCATTTGGAAGTGAAAAAATTATGACTCTTGGTCATGATCCTCTTCTCCATCTATGTATAATAGATAATTAGTAGTCCATTCAAGGTTTCCCCCGTTTTTGGCTTTAGGATTATCTTCCTCAAACTTTGATTCATTAGTGTCAAAACCATGCCAAGAAGGCTAGTCTAAAATTTATTCTTTCTCTTTCAAATGAAGTGGGATGCCTATCATGATCTCCTAATGATGGACACTTGCATTTTCTTCTTGTGGATTACCTATGACTTTAATCTCCTCTTATGTCCTTTGTAAAACATGTTCTTTCATTAATAGGGAGATGGTGAGAGGGTGAAAAAGTTCACCTCGATTGTAGATTAAAAGAGTGTCCTTCCAACTTGGGACTTTGAAATATCTTCTTGGTGGCTCTTTAGGGATAGAGAAAGAGTCATGTAACTCTTTTAGGGAAATATAATTGAGCTAAGCTAACACCTCTTTTTCTTATACTAATTCCTAGACTACTTCAACTAGCACTTCCTCTTTCTTCTTTATGCTTCTTTAGATTGATTTCCATGAGGGTAATGTATAAGATACAACCACCTCCTCTTGATTTTGACTCTCTTTTTCCTTCTTCATATTTATCTCTAATTATTTGATTTTCATATCTATATTATCTTAGAAAATATTATCTTTAGGGTGGTCAATAGCTTCATAAAGATAAGGAACATAAGAAGGTTGGAATGAGATATAAGAGGATTTTTGAGGAAGATAAGTGGAGTCTTGGATCTCAATAATATAATTCTCAATAATAGTCTCCTTATTTCTTTGAAATCTCTCTTGGATTTAATTTCAAGAAGAGAAGGTTTGAGGGACACATGAAGCACTTAAGACAGTGAAAAGGTTATTTGTAATGGCCTTTTGTGGAAGAATGGGTGGCATATATGAGGGCCAAGATGGTGTTTATGAAGACACATAAGGTTGATGGAGCTGGACCTATTATTATTTAAGGTTTCTAAGATTATCCTCAATGTTTTTAATGAAACCATTTACATCCATCATTTCACTTGAAAGGATTTTCCAATTTGCTCTCTCATTAGGTGCCCATTCTTCTTTTATTAGCTATAATGCATTTTTCATGTCATAATGATGTGATTAGGGATATATTGATCATATCCATTCTATGTATTAAGTTCTATCATGTACCTTTAATATCCTGAGAGCATTTGCCACCAAATTGAAATGGATTAGTTTTTGGAGTAACTAGGGACATCTTGAGTCTAAGAAAACTAATAGGTTATTTGAGGGCCACTTGGGGTGAAGTTATAAAGACTACTAATATTATATGAAGGATTCTAGGGTAGAGAATAAGTATATTGATCAAAATATGGTTGATTATATATACCATTTAAAGATAACTAGGCACTTTGGCTAATTAAACTAGCTAATAATTACTTGGAGTCACCATTAATATTTGCATGCATGCCTTAAAAGTTTGATTAGATGAAGAGAACACCAAAACTCTCCACTTAGTGAATAATTTATGAGTTCCACCAAGTAAGATAAAAAAAAATCATGGAATTTGACCCTTTTTGATAAGTTATTTAGGCTCTTCACTCCTAGTCACAATATTGGGACAACCTCAAGATGTGGGTATCCTATAGTAGGGTTGAACCTCTAGAGAAGGTTGATTTCGTCTTGATGGATCATCTAGACTAATGATTTTACTAGGAAAAGAGTTAGAAAGGGGGAAAAGGGTTACTAAGAGAGATAAAAGGTAATGCACCAAATTTAAATGAGACTCGCATGTGATTGAACCCACACTAGATCTGCATAAGACAATACTAGCTCACACAATCTCATAAAATTAGCAAGTTATATAAGTATTTCATAAACTAGGTTCAGGAAGTAATGAATGAAAGTAAAGAGGAATTATAAGACTCACACTAATCATCTAGTAATAGTAAAATAATATGAGTTTAGACATGTAATATCTTGAAAACACCTTATAAGAGGTAATAAATAAGGATAATGGATATGGAAGAATATCCTTCACAAGGCCATCATGCACATGCTTACTTAAAACTAATACAAGGTAAGAGATAGGTAAATAAAGTATTTTATTTCATCAAGACTTAATTATTACAACTTTTGATATGGTTTATCATTATCAAATGAGAGTCTTTTGATCTTTAAAAAATGACAGAGATTTATAAAAATATGAGAGAGAGTTACAATGGAGGAAAAAAAAGGAATATATAAGAGGAAAAGGGAGAGAGAGAGAGAGAGAGAGAGAGAGAGAGAGAGAGAGAGAGAGAGAGAGAGAGAGAGAGAGAGAGAGAGAGAGAGAGAGAGAGAGAGAGATCATGTTAATAATAAATGAGATATCACCCTTTAATTAATTCTCCTATGTATATTCATCCAATTACAGTTAATACATCATAGACAAAATAGCCTTCATTTGTCCCAATAGCCTTCAAATCTTCTCATTGGTTGAGCAACACACTAGAAGATAAGAATGTGCTTAGGATGATGAGTCATGATCCTATTATGAATAAAGAATATTAGAGACATTGAAAATCTATTAAATGTTCCAAATATTTTCTCCAACCACCAAATCTCCATCTTGGAATTCTATGCCATCCTCTACTTAAATTATGAAGACAAAATTCTCATATCTATAGACCTAATAGAGCCATGATTATGTCTAATTTGAGTGGATATAGGTACCTTCTTGTCAAATATAAGACTATGTAAAAGAATGAAATACTTATCCATAATCATATAACTTCCCCTAGTTCAATATATAAGACTAGGTCTTACTATAGATTGAAAACCAATCCATTTATTGGTTTTACTATAGTTATCATGTTAATAAAAAGTCTATAGGTTGTATAGCCTTGTCCTTAAAATATATTAGGTTTAAATAAACCTTTTCAACCTCTGAACCTTGTGGAATCTAATAAATCATTATATGCATAAACCTTATTTAAATAATAATAAACATAGTCATGGAATAATAATGCAACCCCAAAAAATGGACCCTATATGTTCTAAATTTTCAAACTAGAGGTTCATACTAAGTTTTAGTAGAAACCCTTTATTGTTGAAAATATTGATTTTATGACTATGTCTACTTAATTTTGTTTAACTTAGCTCTAATGGTGGCATATGTCTTTCAAAATATTTTATTTGGTTTGACCTAGACTGTATTTGATCTCTATTTGAAGTATCTTTGGTTAAGATTTTAATATCATCCATTGATCTTGATCCGGGCTCCCTAATTATGACAATTGTTATGTCTATGTATTTTCTATAGATTCTTTAGTTAATCTTTGTTGGGTTCCCATTCTTACATCACATGGCATCTTTGAATTAAATCCAATCTCATTAACTTTTTGACCTTGATCCATGCCATTAATATGATTTTGCATGGTTCAAATGTGCACCATTGATTTGTTTGATAGTTTACCATGGTTGTGACACATGGTATCTCCACATTCAATTTCCAAATATGTAAATTTTTTAAAATTTCTCTCACCATTAATCTATTTTTGTGCAATTAAATGTGCTCCATTGATCTATTTGGACCCACTGACTTCATTGATAGCCTATGTGTTGTTGATTTCAATTTGGACATTAGAGATATTGTCACTTGTTAGATCCATGTTTAACCTTAGGAAAATTTGAATCCAAATGTATATTTATCATGGTTTTAACTTGATGACCCTATGCATGTCTCACTCTTCTAGTTCAAATTTGAAAAATTATATCTTGAGATAGAAAACTCATCAAGATACCAAATTTCTAGAAGATGTTTAAGGCACCAAAAAAATCATGTTTATGTGATCCGTTGACCTTAAAATATTTATAACAACACTTATGAAATGCACAACTATACTGACCTATTCATTCTTGAATGACATGTCATGACAATCTAGTTCCTCTAGGTTTGTTTTAGGAACTATTGCTCAAATTTTCAAAGTCTCAAATGAACTTCTAAGACTTTGTGTAACCTATTTAATACCCCATAAATGATTGAACACCATGGACACCTACTAGATCCTTTAATTTCATCTCTAGACCTACTTCTATACTTGATTCTCAAAGATCAATATTTACACTTTAAGCTTGATAAAAGTGTTTTAAAAGCTTTATAAGTTACATTTGATCTTCCTTTCACTATTTGATCCTTCACTTTCCAGGAACTCTACTTAGAATTTTACTCCACACTGGGACTTCCATAAACTAATCCATCTAAGCAAATTTTTTTGTGGGCCAAAATTTCCCAATAAGGCCATAGACATATGTAATTCTCCCCTACATGTTGGATTTTTTAAGAATTGTATAATGTAAAATAATCATGTAAAATAATAACCTTTCTTATAACCTAGAAAATATAGCTCTTGGGATGCTCCTTCAATAATTTAGATCTGTATATGTGATGTCCCTATGAATGATAGAGAAATATGAGAAAATCAAGAATTTTTTCTCACTTGAATGCTTGATTGAGTGTTTTTTGTTAAATAAATTAATGGTTAAGTGGTGTTATTTATGTACCCTTAATAAATTAAATTACATTGGTTAAATAATAATATATTTTATTATTTATCATGAGTTTATCCTCATGTAAATATATAACAAAATATTTTAAATGACTTTTGGAGACGTTGGACCCATTAATGTGGTCATTCGAAAAGATCACATTATAATGGTCACATTACCTTGCCCATTTAATAAAGAGTTTATATTATAATATTCAATGAAAAATTAGACTTGAGAAAAAATAATAAACGTGGATAACACATTTCTAAGTTATGTGAAGATTGATTGAGAGTAAGTGAGAGGAAGAAATATTATATTGGGAACTTTTTCAATTTCTCTTATATGAATAATCTTTATGGGTTTTTTAAATTTGTGTAGGTTTTACCACCTATATCTAGTGTTCATGGTCTTGTATGACTTTGATATTGATCTCACATCTAGATCCATTGCTCATTTACATTATTCTACATATTTCATCATGATATCATAGTTAGTTTATGTGAAGATTGAGTGGTAAGGTTTTAAATCTAGTGTTTTTAGCTTGTGTTCAATCTTATTTTACAAATCAGCCCAAAAATAATATTGTGTATCCATGGAAGTCACTTGAATTTTCTCTCCCATTCAAAAGTTCAATATCTATGCATTTCTCTTGCCACTGGAGCATTTGGTTACAAATATGAACAAGTAGAAACAATTTCAAGGAAAAATAATCCTTGGACACCATTTTTTGGTTTGTTGGAGACTTAAATCTCATGAAAATTTAGTAATTATTTGGTTTTATTAATTTTTAATATCATAATTAACTTTTAAAATGATAGATATTTTATTTTATGTCTTACTAATACTCCTATAGAAAATTAAGAAGCATCAAAATTATATTTTGATTGATTTTATTTCACATGGGCATGTTTTTATAGCATGTGTGGGATAAAAATAATACTAAAATCAATCATAAATTAATTTTTAATATTATAACACCTAAGTCTTATGTTTAAGAGTTGAAATCTATTGTTTTTTTTCTTATAAACTCATCCTACTAAGCCTATTAAAGATACAAACATTTTTTTTAATATCTCATCATCATATGGCATTCATTTATAACCATGTATGACCTAAAAATAAATAAGAAATAAAAACATGGTGTTACTTTTATAATGTCTATTTTTGAGTTTTAGATCTATATATCTACATTATTTGGCCTACCTAACACTCCCACAAAGCCCTTGAAGTAGGAATTTAACTTATGAAATATTTTTGGTTAATGTGGGTACATTGTACAACCATGTAACAAATAAAAAACAAAAAAAATTCCCTTTTTGTCAACAAAATTTGGTTTTGAAGATTGGATCTGGCTCATATGAAGGTTTGAAGGCTTCTTACAAAGTTTTAGAGCCAAAAAAGGTCATTCCATGCATCTGTGAGCTTTTTTATCTCTCTTGGGCATCCATGTATGGCTGGAGAAGCTCATGAATTATTTTTTTTAAAAAAATGGATAGAAAACTTAGTTTTGAGGGTTCCATGTGCTTTGAAGGGCCATTTGGAAATGATTTTGAGCTTTTTAGACCCTGATTTGGCCTTCTGCAGCTTATGAAAGATTCAATTTTGCATCTATGGCACCATTAATTCTTACTCTATGTGATATAATAATGTAAATAGTTAGTAACATTCACATTGCAATATCTCGAGTCCACAGCTAGTTTAAGGGTCATGGATTTAAGGGCGATCATTCTTCTCGATGCCACACATGCGAATGAAGGTAAGATTGGAGTGTAATAAAAACATAATGAGTAGGAGGAGTGGCAGCACGGAGAAAGGAACTCTATTATTAAAGAGTAAGGTCCTCAAGAGGGAGAAGTGGATCCTAAAAAGCCAAAAACAAAGTCGATGTCCTAATCAACTTGACAGTAGGAGGTTCCAGGGTAATATCCACAGTAATTGGGATTCAAATAAAATGAGTATGGCACGTGAAAGGAAGGGAGAACCCCATAAACAGGAGCCCAAGAGCTGTGCAGAATGGAGAGAGAAACATCAAGTATGGAGAATTTTGCAGAAAGGGAACATTACGAGCTACATGGAAAGACTCCACGGCTCTAAACCACATATCACGATGGCCTTCTTCAAAAATTGGTCAGATGACAGAGTCACCTTGCATGGTATAACTGTAAATTTAACTGAGGATTTTCTTGCTGAGGTTACAGGGTTGCCAATTGATGGACTCAAATTTTCCAAGCAGACCAGCATATCGAATGAGGCCTTTTGCAAGTTCCCCAAAATAGATGAGGAGGAGCAGAAGCTGGTCAAAAATGGGGATTTCTACGAGCTGGACCAGATTAAAGGGATTTGGAGGGACATCCTAAGCTATATAAGGGAGTACTTCATCCTGGACAAAAGAAGCAAACGAGTGCATAAGTTCCATTTTGTATTCCTCAACCATTTCAGGCATAAGGGTAGCTTGTCTTTTCCTTTCTATCTTCGCTACTCCCTGATTCAAAGCCTTTATGCTCATAGGAAAAAGGATTTGCGCCCTATTCTTGATGAAGGCCTTATCCTGCTTATTGAAGGCTTTTGCAAGAATAGGGCACTAGTTAAGTATCCCAAACAGGGGACAAATAAGTTGCCAGGAAATAAAAAGAATGACAATGTAAGCAGGAGAGGCAAAATCAAGACCCCTAGTCCTAATAAACAGAATGTAGAAGAAGAAAGGGGCTGGGAGAGAATTGAAGATCTTGAGGAGGAAAAACCAGAGGAGGAAGATGGAACTGAGAGCTGGGACACCAACTCTTGTAATGATGAAGAAGGATCTGAGGAAATTGAAAAAGATAAAGTTAATACAGAGGAGGATTCTGCTATTAGAATAGAGGAGATGGAGGAAAACCAAAAAGTGTTGGAGGATGATTTTGTTCAGGAAGATCCTGGTGAGGACCCAACTTCTAAGAATGAAAAGGAAATTTCTGTCCAGGATGATATTCAAAATATGGAGAAGGAAATTCAAACTGGAATCAATGAGCGGGAACAAAAGAGTCAAGAAGACTTCTTTGAAGAAGCAAGGATTAGCCCCAATAAAAATTCTGAGGATTGGAGAGGGAAGAATCAGAATGAAGAAATTCACACTCCTATGACCTGGGTTAATTGTAAAGCTGAGTCTTCTTCCCAATTTGATTCCTGGTTGTGTAGGGAGATCATTGATCTCAAGAGAAAAGCGGAAACATTGGAAGATTCTCTTAAAGTTGCTTGGAACAAAGTAAACAACATGGAAAATTAGTTAAGCGAGATCCCTGTTAAGCTCAAAGCTTATGAAAACAACCTCCGAGAACTAATAAAGGATAACAGAAAGAAAATGGAGGAAGTAACATCCAACATCTGTGTAGCTGCTATCAATATAGGTAAATGAGCCAATGAGGATACCAAAGCACTAGAGGGTCCTAGCAAAAGGACAAGGCAAAGTTCCAGAAAGAAAGATACACAAAAAGGAGATTTGTTGGAGGCTACCACCCAGGAAACTACTTTGAAAGGAAAAGAAGCCATGAACTTGATACTGGAGCTGGATGAATAATTTGGTCCTTATTGTTGGTTTAGAAACTGATACTGATCTTTGTCCTCCTTTTGTTATCTTTTGTTTGTTGTGCTACCAGATTTCTGTTTCTAGGTTTTGACCGGATGTGTCTCTAATGGTTTCAGGTCCATTTAAAACCTATTTTGGCTACTTCTTAGTAGTGTTTTTAAGGTGTTGCCTGTGGGCTTAGATGTTCTTTGTTTTACTTTTTGTTACAGGGTTTTGAGGCCCCTTCAAAACCTGTTTTTACCTCAATCTAAAACATTCACATTGTAATTACTTTTTTCCATGCAAGCACATGGTGCACCCAATATATGTTGACTTATATTATAAAAAAAGATTAAAAAACAATTTTTTTTTCTTTACGCAATTAATAGATACTTATTTTACTTGCATTTAATATTTTTAATTTAAAAAAATCACAATTAATGAAATGTGTTTTAAATCTTATAGCTTGAATGTGAAGTCTTGTATTAGATAAAGGGAATTTGAGTAGTGTTTTTTAGAAAACACTTGTAGATCCAAGGTCCCATCCCATAATTCTATTTTGATCAAATTAGTTCATTTCATTTAAAAATATTTAGATGGTATGACCTTTTTTATCCATGCATAATATCTTGCATGTGAATCTTGTGACACTTTAAACACTTTAAATACTTTTTGACTTGTCATCTTTTTTTAAAGATGATTGCATCACCAGTTAATATTTAGGTTTTTTCACCTTTAGGATGCATTGGGATGGTCTCGCTATTGCTCAAATTTACACCCTATGAGATGTGATGCTATCCCTCTCAACTTGAGCTATTCAATTGAATTGACCCTAGGTTGTGGGTGACCTTTAGATAGATCAAACCTCTAAGTTATAGAGCTTGCTCCCCTTAATGTATAAATTAGGCTCTACTATACTATTAGTTTGCAAAACAAATGGAGAAGGATGATATAAGAGCAAAGGGGTGGTACACCAAATATTTTATTTTTTCCAACAAACTGTATGTGCACTTATAGATCATTAAAACTAACCTTACATACACTACCCCTAATTTAAATCTCTCACATAAGTATTTCAATGTGAAGGTTGTGATGGTTTTTTAGGATAGGAGGACTAACCAAGTGGTATTGAATGAATCTAAATGATATACAAGCTCACTCAACCCTTTCACCACACTTATACACTCCACATGACCTCCAAAAGAAGATTTCAAGTTGGATCTAGGTGTTAGAAAGGATAATATGCCAAGGAAGACAAATTAATTCACTTGACAAGATCAACTATTCATTCACCCAAGCTAAGTAAAATCATAGAAAGAGGTAAAACTAGTTTATTTTCATTAATCAAAGGCATATAAATGGGTAGGGATTCACCATACCTAGGTGGAGGATAAAAACATAGCCATTTAAGGCTCAATATATAAAGAAAATCATAGAATAAGGAGAGAAGGTGTAGGAGAGAGAGACAAGTTTAAAAGAGAGTTGCAATAAGAAATGAGTTTGAAACTATCCCATTAGGTCCTCAGAGACAAGTTTTAGTCTTCTAAATGTGCACTTCTATTCCAAGTGGCATATACATTTCAAACTTTGCTTGACACCTTGATCAGTTCTCCTAAACTGCCCTTTACTTTGGATTGTCAAATGAAAATTGGACTTATTGATGGTAAAATAATGTTGATTTACAATTTTTCTATGATATTAACACCTCACAACTGATCTCTTTAGTTCTCTTTGAAACATCACTTCATTCTCTTGCTAGGTGTCTAGAAGTCTATACATCTCTTTAGGCCAATATTGATTACAAGTGTTAAAACTTAAATTCATATTATACATCTCATTATATCTCCATGAATGGTATATTAAACTCATATCATACCTTAAATAATTCATTTTGAAGTCTCAAACCAACCCTAAGACACTCATTCTACACCAAAAGCTCCATTTTAGCCTCATTTCTTATAGCCCTAAAATCATGCAAACCTCCTTGTGTATAGATTTATATATATGGTACTAAGATAATGAAGGCATATTATAGCACCCAGTATGTATTTATAGCTCCATGCCATGTTTTAGGTCTTGAGAGTGAGTGGAAGTGTCCTTTACCATTATTTCTCTCTCCTAACTAGGTCTTGATTATGCCTCCCTGCCTAAAGACTGACTTTTGAATCCATAGGTTTACCACACATGCTGAACCTCAAATAAATGTGTGATTAAATTTTATAACCCATTGAATATCATCCATGTAAGTTTTTAAGTTTTGACACCTTGTACAAACCTCAAAAGTAGTTTAAAATAGCCTTCTTTAGCCTATTTTATACAATTATGCACCTATAAGTACAAACCAGTGGCATGGGGTGATTATAAGGGGAGTTTATAAGAATATCAAAGTAATTTGGAATTTAATTCAATCCATATTGGGTGTTTATAAACACCATTCCATCAATCAAGTAATTTTCACTCTACTAGGTAGCCTAAAGGTCTTAAGGATTGTTCATAAAGACCATGCCTTAGATGAACAATCAAATACCATGAATCATGAGTGCTCCAGGTTTCCCTCTTATTCCTAAAATATTAAGCCACCATGTAACCCTTCATGAGAGATATGAGCATCTCAAAATACCTCTTGAGTTGGTAGACTATGATTGGTGAGGTCTAGAAGAGAGATTATATCTGAAAGTGTAAACCTAAAGTTTAGTTTGATATCCAAAAATGTCAATGATTTCTTTAACATTCAACTTGACATCTTTTAATGGTCTTCCTACCACCTTTATTCATTATGTCTCCTAAAATTTCTTTTGCTTAGGCCTAGGGTTCTTAAGTTAAACATTAGAAAAAACCCTCATGACTATGTTTAAAACCTTATTTACCAATGTAGGGTCTTAATACTCCATTAAATGTTTATCCTTATTATTTAGCATCTCGTAAAGGTTCTCAATCTTCTCAACTTAACTCCAATTAACCACTTGCCTATGGTTGTCTCTATAGATTTATGTATCTAGTTGGGCTTGTTTGGCCTAAAATAGAGTTTGTCAACCTCTAATTCACCTCAAGTGAACTTAAAAAATTTATGTAGTTATCCTATTAAATTTAATAATATTAAAATAATTTTTTTCCTTCAATATTCCTACAATCCTTTAAAACTTCAAAACAAACGAATGTTTCTCTAGAGTAAGTAGGACTATGTGTGACTGACAAAGTAGGCAAGGTTTCCAAGTTTATTTTAATTCTTCTCATCATAGGTCTGAGGGTATAAGTGATATTTATCACCATGAGACCATCCCTAAGTTATTTAAATTTATTCAAATCTTTCTCAAACTTTTGACTCTCTTTCTTTACCATACACAGTCAATAAGTTAGGCACAAAGACACTATTTGTTGGGAGGAGGATGTAAACCGAAAGCACACAATTTGATTACCAAACCAAGCAACTTAATATGCGGAAATTAACCAGATTCACCAAGTAACTAGAATTCAGAATAACACAAGATATGAGAGACAATACACAAATTGTATTAACACTTTATACAGAAAAGAATACAATAAAGAAGATGCCACTTCTTCTCCACCACCTTATAGAGGTTTCCCACACCTCAAGTGAACAGTAATTCTTCTCCCCAAAGCTCTCCCTCTCACAGGTCCCAACACCCAACTCAAATACAGAGTTGGTGTTCACCTCCCATGCTCCACGCAAAACACAAGTGCTCCACGCACTCCACAAGCACTCCACGTGCTCCACAAGTACTCAAGGTACTTCAAGTAGATCTCCCATGAATCTACAACAACCTGCAATTCAACAAACCATACTTATGGAAGGAACTCCCTTGCCTTCCTCTTGCTCTATCTGAGTACACACCTGTACTCCAAGTAGATCCTGCCTGATACTGCTCCCTGTTGTGTTGCTGTCTATATGACCTTGCACACCTGCAAATCAAACAATGGTTCTATTCACCTGTGAACCTCGACCTTGCACACACATACACCTGTAGATCATCGATCTTACTTACCATGTAGATCTCCTATATAGGCCATGCAACTGTGACCAAGATCCTACACTCTTGAAGAACCCAGCTGACTCTCCAATCCAGCACCAACACACCTGGTACTGTGGCACTAGGAGGAATGCACCATTGCTCTACCTCACACACAGAAGGAGCTTATAATTATGCTCTCTTACTCCCTAGCACACTTTTCCAATACAACCATGAGTCTATTATATAGATCTCATCCAAACAATGATTAGACATCTAATTACAATAATTAGATTCGCAGCTATGAGTCTAAAATTAGCACTCATCATGCAAACTCCTGGTTCGTTAGCTAACTGCCCATAAATAGCTCGCAGTCGAACCACACAGGCGACCGACTTCGGTCCCTGTCTGCCTGGGGTCGCCGACGCCGGCCGATATATGACCGACGTCGGTTGCCTTCCTGTCTTACTCTGCCGACGTCGGTTGGCCAGACCAATGCCAAACACTTCTGACACTCAGCAACTCATTCTGCAACCTCCTCCATGTCTGCATCAGTGAAGCTTTTAGCTCCACAATCCTAAAAATCTCCCACTTGGAGATAAACAGCTACACTATACCTGTACCTGTACTCTATCTAATCTGTTTCCTAGTTTGTATCCCTCTTCAAGCTCCCACCTGAAGACAACCCACCACACATCCCGTGGTGTACCACCTGTCATACGAGTAACCTGCCACATCTGAACCTACAACACCTGTAGTGAAGTCCTGACCCTACATAGCAACACCTGCTGCCGGTCCCTCTCAGAAAACCTGAGAATCCACTTCCCCGAATTGGCTCCTAACTCTCTGACAGCTCCCACTGCATGGGAATACTCAGGTCTATACCAGACCTCATGTGATTTCGGACACTGTACCTGTCCAGCCCTTAGTGTGCTCCGGATCTGCATCCCAAACCTTACCAACACCTGATTCACATCAGCTCCTACTCGAGACAAAATTAACCTGTGATCTCCATGCCTCCCATGTCAAAGAATTCTGCTGCTCCAAACTCCTCATGACATGCCACTGAACTAATCTTACCCTTAGCTCAGCAAAACCCTGTATGTACACCCCTGCTAGCTAGCATACTATCCACATACAGCTACAGAATGATGTCGCAACTCATCATCCCCCTGGTAAGCCAAACCACAGTGGTTACCTGACACTGACTGAAGCCATGCTCCGTCCTCCACCTGTCAAAACCTGTACCACTGTCCTGCAGCTCCACAAGACCATATACCTGGTCTTCCGTCTCACGTATCCGTTCTCTCCATTCTTCTACTAAGGTATCCATTCGTCTCTGTGCTTTCATACCTGCTGGCATCCCTACCAAAACACACCTGTCTGGTTCTCCTCCAAGGAATCACATCCTCATCCATGCCAAGCTCACACCTGTTTCCTGGATCCTTCCTGCTCTACAATCAGCAACATGTATAAAGAAGAGGAACAACGAATTTGAGGGCCTACTTACGCCTTCAGTCCTCTGTATGGGTGTTTGAGACTCCTTGACAACATGTTGTCCACCCAAAATCCGTTACAGTGACCGACCTCGGTCACTCCACAGTCTGCATCCGACCGACGTCAGTTCCATGCGTCTGTACCTGACTACCAACCTGCCTGCGCTGGTGTCCCTGCTGCCGACGTCGATTCTCCTAATCGACATCGGTCTTACATACTGCCGACGTCGGTTTCATGACCGACATCGGTCTTACCCTGCCCGACATCGCCGGCTTCGGTCTGCACATGACCGACATCGGCACCTGTCTGTTCGATGCCGGTTCCTCCTGACCGACATCGGTATCTGTGTTCGCCTGTGAGTGATGACTTTTTACCCGTGAGCTCCTTTGAATCAAAATCCATGTCCAAACTGCCCTGCTCAGAAGTATCCAGCCACATCCACTGGGTTCTGTCCGCCATCTCCTCCATAAACACCAAGGCTTTCCAGTTCTTAAGCCTGTCAAATATATCTGTCTTCCGCTTAAGAACATGCATCTCCTTCCTGCTCATGTGACCAAGCCTACGAAGCCACGTCTCCACAACAAAAGAAGAATAAGTAATATAAACAAGTAGATAAAGGATACCTATTTTCTTACCACCAGCTAATTCAAGTGCATCCGCTGTGAGAGTTCTTGTGCATCTCTCATCACCCAATCTTTCTGAAGAAATTAGCCATATCTCCAAACCTGGGACCTGCATGACCTTCATCAACACCTGTGTGTTGGCCGCCTACAATTTCAGCTTCACTTCCCCTTTGCCAATTCTTTGGCAAGGCTCACCAGCTCCTCTACCTAGGGCTGCATGGAAAGAGGCAACCGAATCTTTTATCCAAGATTCAACTTTATCCAAGAAACCTACAAACACATCATGTGCAACAACACCTGCTACATCTGTATCTTCAGTTTCTTCATGCTGATCTGCTACCAACCAACAATAATCTTTTACCTGCTCTTTCTTTCCATAGGACCATGAGTAACCATCTGTGCTTTTCAACTCCTCCATTCTTAGCTTACTTTGATCTACTGTTGCTCTACTCCCACTCGATCAGAAACCCCTGAGAGTGACCTGTAACCAAACACAAAACCTGCTTCCTCCAACCTTAGCTCTGATACCACTTGTTGGTATCAAGCTCAAGAACCTACAACCAAGGCTCTGATACCACTTGTTGGTATCAAGATATGAGCCAACAACCTTGCTCTGATACCACTTGTTGGGAGGAGGATGTAAACCGGAAGCACACAATTTGATTACCAAACCAAGCAACTTAATATGTGGAAATTAACCAGATTCACCAAGTAACTAGAATTCAGAATAACACAAGATATGAGAGACAATACACAAATTGTATTAACACTTTATACAGAAAAGAATACAATAAAGAAGATGCCACTTCTTCTCCACCACCTTACAGAGGTTTCCCACACCTCAAGTGAACAGTAATTATTCTCCCCAAAGCTCTCCCTCTCACAGGTCCCAACACCCAACTCAAATACAGAGTTGGTGTTCACCTCCCGTGCTCCACGCACAACACAAGTGCTCCACGCACTCCACAAGCACTCCACGTGCTCCACAAGTACTCAAGGTACTTCAAGTAGATCTCCCATGAATCTGTAACAACCTGCAATTCAACAGACCATACTTATGGAAGGAACTCCCTTGCCTTCCTCTTGCTCTATCCGAGTACACACCTGTACTCCAAGTAGATCCTACCTGATACTGCTCCCTGTTGTGTTGCTGTCTATATGACCTTGCACACCTGCAAATCAAACAATGGTTCTATTCACCTGTGAACCTCGACCTTGCACACACATACACCTGCAGATCATCGATCTTACTTACCATGTAGATCTCTTATATAGGCCATGCAACTGTGACCAAGATCCTACACTCTTGAAGAACCCAGCTGGCTCTCCAATCCAGCACCAACACACCTGGTACTGTGGCACTAGGAGGAACGCACCATTGCTCTACCTCACACACAGAAGGAGCTTATAATTATGCTCTCTTACTCCCTAGCACACTTTTCCAATACAACCATGAGTCTATTATATAGATCTCATCCAAACAATGATTAGACATCTAATTACAATAATTAGATCCGCAGCTATGAGTCTAAAATTAGCACTCATCATGCAAACTCTTGGTTCGTTAGCTAACTGCCCGTAAATAGCTCGCAGTTGAACCACACAGGCGACCGACGTCGGTCCCTGTCTGCCTGGGGTCGCCGACGCCGGCCGATATATGACCGACGTCGGTTGCCTTCCTATCTTACTCTGCCGATGCCGGTTGGCCAAACCAACGCCAAACACTTCTGACACTCAGCAACTCATTCTGCAACCTCCTCCATGTCTGCATCAGTGAAGCTTTTAGCTCCACAATCCTAACAGTATTGTAGGTGTTAATTTTGGGTTTTGATATTCTGGTAGCTAATGATGGTACCTACTTGTCTACAATTCACTTATCTAATTGATCCATAATGTGTTTATATACATTTTCATGTCTACATAGATCATCCACTACCTTATAACCCTTTGTATCTTTTATTCATATAAGGTTTTCACCTTATTGATCAAAAGTGTGGACTTGTAGGTCTGAAGTTACCTTTCATTAGGTCATGGATGACAATTTTTTGAGTCTCCCATACTATGTGGTCATATATTATACCTATTTTATTTTTTAACCAATTTAAAAAAATTCTTTTTGCATCAAAATGCCTTCAAACATTAACAATCTTGATGAACTCCCATGACTGTGTCTTGTGCTTTATAGACCCTGTGAGATTATGTTGAGATTATTAATGGTATAAACACTATAAAGGATCTCTTGACATGTTATTTATATCTCCTTAATGTCTTAGCAATACATTTTACCTTCTAATCTAGATACCCTTTTGGAACACAGTCAATTTATGGAGTTTTTATGGGGATCTATAGGTGTTTTTCTCATTATATTAGATCAGAATAAGTTTTGATAAGACCCTAAATCCATTGGGAACTTTCATCCAACTATCCACATTTAAATAGTCTTTAATCCCTAAATATCATTAAAAAATTGACCTCAAACATAAGGCATGTGAAATGAGACTCATGGCTTATCTAATCTTTATAGGCTTTCCCTATGAACTATCACCTTGTGAAGCCATTTCACCCTTTAGAGAAGTTAAGGTAATTCTTCACTATATCATATTAGATTGATCAAATATCTTTATTACTTCTAAATTTATACTAATCAAGAAATCTCCATTTGGTTAAGCATACAAGCTTCCCCTTTTTAGCAAATTATAGGTGTTGATGTTTTTTAGAGTGTTGATTGTGTTTTAGGATCAAAACTTTGTTACAATACATTGAAGATGACTACCAACCTACTGAGGTTTTCATTTATTTTAAATTTATATAAAATTTGTATCTTATAAAATCATAATCTTAATTTCTTACCTCCACATTCAATAGTCATTTAGACCTCTTTTCCAAAAACCATGCCACTAATTTCAAACTTGTCCAGTTCGTTATACAGAGTATAAACACAATCAACTCATGCAAATTCTATGTATGAAATGGAGATTAGGACAAGGTTCATATTATTTTATGGTATAATGGATTTTTAAAGCATCATAAAGTTTTTTATGGGTTTATATCACTTATCCACTATTTAAACAAACTCCTCATAGAGATTAGGTTCCATAGATGTCCACTTATAGGTCTACAGATCTATGGGTGGCTAGAACACATTTCAACATTGTTTGAGAGTATGAATTGGCTTCCCTCTCAACACATTGAAATAATTAGATCATTTCCATAATAATTTTTCATGTTTAATTGGTATCTTATTTCCATTAGGAGACAACATTGATGTCAAACCTATAGAGAACCACTAATGAACTATACCATTCTCTTTGGAGTGAGAAAATTAACATTTCATGAAGATATTAATAGATAGTCATATTTAGAGAGATAAAATATGAACCATGGAATATTTAGGGTATTTTATATCAGAAATGTATTATTTTAAACCTATTAATGTGATAGTCATCTTAGGCAAAAAAACTTCTAGTAGGAATACTAAAACACCTCAAACTTAAGACAACTTTCCTCCTATTGAAGACACTTCATGGTTATGAGTTAGTTGATGAAACCAAAATTTAAATTATATATCTGAACTAAAAACATCCCTCAAAACCATTATTCTCCATATAAGTTTGAAGTGGATAAACATATGAAATTTCAAACCTTTCTTGGATTGACAAGGCATAATGGCCTTCTATCACTCTTAGTGATTGTTTAGAAATGAGGGGTCATTAATATGAAAAACAATGTCAATAATTTCAATCTTACTGGGACCCCTAATAATGGAAAAAATTTAATATCTTAAAACTCTCTTTCTCTTGGATGTACCATCAACTTCAATTTCACCTTTCTAAGCTTGTAAAGGTAATGATGGAGGAGACATAATTTTTGAAGTGTTTGTTGGACTTGAAACTTTGTCTAAAGCTATAAAATGATATGGGGGATTCCAAGGGACACTATTAAATAATTTATAGCTGAAATTTGGTCTTTCAATGTCGTACAAGTAACCAAAAGTGCTTATAAAGTGGCATTTAGCTATAGATTTTGCCAATCTCTAACCATCCTTGAACATCATCTAACTTATTTCTGACATCAATTACATTAGGATTATTCTTTAAACATTTTTTTCTTGGTATGGTATGCACAACTCCATAAAATAGGCCAAAATATGGCCAATGCCATTTTAGCACATAAGAATCAAATAAAAGGGAAATGCATGATACTATGACCTTAATGACACATTAATAAAACTTTTAAATGACTATAAACTATATCAAGTTTTTGACCATGTTTGACAACATCAATACCTCATAAAAGACCCCTAGGACTAGACAATTATACATGAGAACAAACCTTTGACCAAGATAATAAATGACTAATGTGACCATATGAATACCATCTAAGATCATTTAAGGCCATGACAAGGCCACATACAATATTTGATAGTCTCATGAAAATTATTAATTTATAGGGGTTGACACATTTTAACTTGTGGTCAAATTTTTTTTAATAGGTCTTTTGTTTGATTTGAATCTTCCTTATACATTTTATTGTTATGTTGTCTTGTGATGTTTGTGACACTTACAATTTTCACTTTTGTTGCAATTATTGGTGTTTTTTGAATTTTTTTACAATCAATGAAGAGGATAATGTTTTTTACCCACTAGAATATTTAATTTTATTGTAAAATAAATATAAAACATGTTAAAAATTTTGCTTTATAAACCATTTTTTGTGTCAGTTTAATATAAAATGCAAACTTGTAGTGTCAACTTTATAATAAAGAAGAAATATTAATGAATCAAATTATAATATGCATTATTCCTAATAAGATATCTAATGTTTGGATAAATTAGTATCAGATTATTAGTGAATTTATTGTGCATGCATCACATAACATGCTTGATTATAACCCTATATCTACTCCTATTGAAGTTAGTGTTGAGTTTTATCCAAAACTTGTGTGTGATAAAACTGATCCCTCTTTATATACATCTTTTTGGTAGTTTGATTTATCTAACCATTAATAGAAAAAATATTTCATATGATGTGGGTGTTACTTTTAGATCCATGCAATATCCATACTTGGATTATTGTAAATTACTAAAATAAATATTATGGTATAGAAAAAGAACTATAAAATTTGGTTTATATTATTATTCCATTGATTATGCTAATTTATCTGGTTATTTTTATGCTAACCATACTATGATGAGTCTACTTATGGATATGTGTTTATGTTTGGTGTAGGTTTTATCACTTGGACCACTTCATTTGGAAGTTGCTAAAGAAGCCTTGTGGCTATAAAGGATGATAGAAGAACATCATGTCGAAGTTTCTCATTGCACCACCCTTATTTGTGATAGTCATAGTTGTATAAATTTGCAAAAAATCTAGTGTAATACTAACATACTAAAACCTATTAAATTGTATTCAATTTTGGGCCTATCAAATTTTACATTAAGGGAGAGTGTGCATGAGAATGTCAATTCCTAACAACCATGTGGATCATGTGTTTCCTTTTATCTCTCTATACTTCTTCTCATTGTAAAGAATTTCAATATATCACTTTATGTGATTTTGGTAAAATTCATATCTAAGTCTATTTTATACCCACCACATGGTATCATGGAGGTCCTTATGTTATAAAAGAGTTAAATATGCTTGGTTGATCATTAATGAGAAATTGTGGGATGTATTCTAAATGTGGGATGTAGTTTTTGACTAATTTTTCCACCATTTGTCAAGGTTGCTTATGTGCAAGTTTCAAAAAGACTCCATTCATGGTGTTGTTGATGCCTAAATATGTATCATAGGTGGTACAAAGTGTTCATAAACACATATCATTTTTAAACCTAGAGTGTCTATTACATGAGTTGCATCTGATAATCTTGCTATCTTTGGTGGGATAGAGGTAGAGTAAATGAACTATTCCAAAAATTTATATTAGTTGGTGGTTGGGAGCCACCGTGGCCTAAAATTGATCTTTAAGAAAATGAAAGTAATCTATGCTAGTTAGATTAAATTATGATTAGACATAAGTCCAAATATAAACCAAGATGAATATTCATAATGGAGATAATCTATGTTTAATTTATTAAAAAGGAGTAAAAATAAGGGTAGGGAAAAGAAGAGATACATTACTGATCTTTAACACAAACATCATGACAAATTTCAAGTTATATCTGAACATGCATTCAACCAATACATGACATGAAGTATCATATGCTTAAATCCTATATAATTAGGCAAATATCTAAGGATAGTATGAAATAGTGCAAATAATGAAAATATTAACTTTAAATATTCAACCTTGTAAGCAAAGAGCATTAGCACATATGCAAGAAAGGTAAATACAATGAAGTAAACATTATAACTTTTAACTAATATATCATAAACACAAACTATCAACTCTAAACTTAAATAAGCACATATGAGATTCATGAGAACCATTCATATCTAAGATTTAGACTAGACAAATGAGAGAGAAACCATAATAGAAATTTAGATAATAAAAATGGAAAAAAATTTACAGAACTCCTTGCTTTGTATTAATTTTCTCAAAAGTTACATAATAGTTTTTTGGATCCAAAACTCTCTCTCTTTTTACAATGGGAAATACCTCTTTATATAGACCTTTCATGAGGTATGCTAGTTAATAATGTCAAATTTTAAGGAAAACTATCATTTTACAATCCTTTGAGAAGCCTCTATACATTCAAATGACTAACTTACATGGAATGTGCTTTACAAGCTAAACATGCCTTTAAATAAGAATATTCTCTTTTAAAAAATATACAAGATTAATTACAAAAATAATAATCCTATCTTAACTAACTTGGATACCCTTGTGTTATTTTAGTATTTTACCTTCCCTATAGGATATTCATTATATAATGTTATTGATTGATTAGTTGGAGATCAATGATAGGTCTCATGAACAATTCATTTTATTGATCTTATAGGCCCTAGAGACCACTCTCATCCCTTTCCAAATCTTTATGATGCCACTAACATCTCCTATATTTTATTTTGATGATAAAAGTAGGCCCATGACCTTCTTGTTATCAACACCTATTTTTCCTTATCCTTGATTCCTTCTTACATGAATTGAGTAGTTTTGTGCTTGAAATCCTCATCAGTTATTACACCCAAGGGACTAATTATGGTAGGCTCTTTGATCAAGCTATATGACATGTACAACATTTTATCTTCTAGATATTTGAGGTCTTTAGAAATGTCTTCCATCTATTTCAACCAGATGCTCAAGGCCTCGATCTTATCAATTAATATAGCCATAGCCATATTAATGTGGGTTAGGCTGACTATCATAAATTCAAGTATTTGATTTTTAGTCAAGACATTAATCAAATCCTTCACTTGGTAGCTCAAAGTCTACCTTTGGCCAACATGGTCTATAGGCCTAGAACTTTATTTATTTATTGCATCATGCCTAGTCTTGACTCACTTTTAAAGAATTGAATAAATCAGCCAAGGTTTCCTCAAAATTTCATGAATCTATATTCTTGGATTGACAAGATGGCTTATTCTTTCAAATTCTTGTTCTACTACAATATTCCCTTAATCATTATTTTAAATTGATCTGATTGAGCCTAAGCTATTTCAATAACATTTCTTAAAATATTAGGTCTTTTCTAGGCTTTTCTCCTCTAACAAAAGGTTCCACTTTTTGGAAAGTGAATTCCTCTCCACCAACCATGGCCCTCTTCTCAATTACTATCTATAAACTGGTAGCAGTTAGGTCAAATTTGACACTAACTAAAGATTTTATCACCTTTGGAGTTGGGGTCTCCATTTAAAGTCCACTCGATTATCCTGTACTAGCCATTATTATTTCATCTTCCTATTTTAGGGTAACTATCTATGGCTTAACATCATGAATTGGGATATTTATGTCCCACATCATAGCCCATGGATGGTGTGCACTTGGTAGTTTTTACACATTGCCTTAAACAAAGAATTCAAGAATGGTTAGACCATGAATCAAGTTTTCTTTGTTGAAGATATTAACTTAACTCAAAGGATGAGTGAAGGTCACCTTGGGATTCTTGGTTCTAACTGGGGTAATGGCAAATTAAGATTTTATTTTGGGGGTGTCTATAGGAACTAGATCCAACACTTCCTTCCCCTTCTCTTCCTTTATTTCTTCCATTTTTTCATCCTCAAACTCATAGGATAATGATAGAATTTTGAGGGCATCTATAATGGTCTCACTAGGGTCTAATTATACCATGTGAACCTCTTCAAATGGTGATCCTTGTTCTTCTACCTATGTTAAAGATGATGTTATTTCACTAGGCATTTTCTCCTATAGCCTTTTCTTAATTTATACCTCATGTCTGGGCTCTATCTACAATTGGGTTGGTGGAGGTATAAAAGGTGTACCACTTAGTAAATGATATTTCCTTGGCCCTCATTTCCATTTATCATCACTCCCTTTTTACTCCCTCTACATTCTAGACTATGGATTGATGTTGTGACTTTTTAATTTAATGGTGACACTAGAGAATGAAGAGACATTTGTATATATGAGGTCAAAAGGACTCAGCTGGTGATTATAAGGGATATTGATTCCATTATCTTTTAGATGCTCCTTAATCCTTCAATGGGGATCCAACTACCTAAAATCATCAATTTGGAGATTAAAGGAGGTCATGTGTTTGTAAGTAACCTCAATATTGTCCCATTATGCAAAAATAGTCCTACCAATGGTTATTGGGAGGCTATGAAGTAGTCCCTTCCTCTTGGTCTTATAAAGGCCATCTATTCCATGTGTAATTGATAAGTCATTTCCTATTCTACTAGATGGATGGGTACATGGAAAGGTAGTCTTAGGGGAGTTCATTGTGCTCCTTCAATCATGATGATTTTACAATCAAGGTATAACTAGATGTCCCCCAGTGCCTCAATTGACTTTTTTATCAAGGGGTTGACTTTGAGTATTAGATTCCTAGTTATGGAATTTGCTAGGGCTAAGTAAACATAGTCATATATGAATCAGATGTGGTCCCCATATTTGAATATGTGTAATTTTGAATAGTAATAGGAAACTATCTATGTCCCATCAGGTGACCATTCTCTAAGGTTGGGTATCTTTGTTGTGTCAAGAAAGGCATCTAGGAGATGTGACATGAATAATTAATTACTAGTCTTCTTCTTGACTATAAAAAATTGTCTACTTAAATAGGTGTTGATAACTTCACCAAGAGGAGGGGTGATATTTTTCTCAATTGTAAATTAGACTAAAGGCACCTAAATTTTGTCCACATACATAGTGGTTGAAGTTACACATAATATATTCATCATAGTCATGATCATTCTTATCCCAGGTCTAAATTAACCAATGGGAATGTTACCATTGATGTTTGAAAATACTTGGTTTCCATAATAAAACCATAGGGCAAGGATGGCCTTCAAATCATTTTCCTTGGCCTAATTATTGATAGTAGTTTAGCCTAGTGGGACTTAGGTATCTTGAAATAGTTTTCAAATTCCATAGGAGAGATATAAGTAATTTAAATAAAATAACCCTCATGAATAACTAGGCCTTTGTCTATTTTTCCATCTTTAAAAATAGGAGAGAGAATGTTTATACAATACAGAACCTCAAGTTTGTTATAGCATAATGGAGAGTTGTCATTTGAATGACAAATATGTCATAGTAGAGCCTCCTTATAGACATTTTCTTATCCTCTTCTCTTATGATGGGTTTTTGGTTCTTAATGTTCCAAAACAAGCTCAACCAATTATTGTCCACTGAATTTAGAGTTACGGAATATAATTGTGTCCTTAAAAATACTCCCTTCTACATCTGAAGTCAGATAGAGATCCACATCTTCCCTTTAAACATATTTTAGGTTGCCATGTATGTTAATTTTCTTAAGTTATTTTTAGGGAATTTAGTCCAATCTTAGATCAAATTATCCTTGCATAAATGATAATCTAATCTTCTTTGGCTTAACTATAATGATCACATGGTTAAATTAGGGTTTCCATACTCACTAGGGCTCTCCTAAAAAATTTTACAGTGCTTTAAAGGTGGAATATGATTGAAATTCTATGAGATTTGAGACTTAGATCCCAACTAGATTGCATACTTATACCTTTGCATTTCCTAGGCCCATAAAATCTTTAAATTGCTTATTATACTTACATGGCTCCAATGTGGCATCAGTATGGCATCCTACACATAAATATTTAAAATATGACCATTTTTTGTCTTTGAACATGTGTCAATATTTTATTGGTTATGAGACCTTTGCAAATTTTGGTTTATTTTATACTGTTAGATCTATTTTATTGGATCAACATGGTTCATTGATCTCAATTTAAGAATTCAAATGCCATTAGTTGTTTGTTATATTCTCTATGGTTTTGACATTTTTCACTTTCACAATCATTTTTATCTTCATGGAAATGTCAAAATTGATCTCACACCATCATATCTTCCCTTCTTAGATGAATACAACTCTTTGATCTTGATCTACTGAATTATGAATCCTACTCCATGAATCATTGATTAAAATGTGTACTCTCATCTAAATATCATTTATCTTTGAAAGATGCTCAATCTTTAATTTATGGATTATGGCTATGCCATGTGTCCTCTCTATGTTCATCCTTATGGATTTTGAATTTTCAATTTATTTTATGCGCCATCTGATCATCCTTTCCTGAGTAACATCAAACACCATTGGTTGTTGAGTGTTATTTAGCCCTAACACTAGTCACCTTCTCACTTATCTTGGGGATCTATTTAAATTTTAACTCAATATGTACCATTATATCAATCCTACCCAAGCAAATTCATATCATTGAACTTTGAAAGATATTCAAACTTTAGCTTAGGGTTGAGAATTTATCTTTAATTTTGCACCATTGGATCTCGATCATCAGAGTAAATGTGGAACATTGATCTTTAAGAAAAAAATGATGCTTAATTTAGGATCAGGAAAATTAAAAAAGCTAGCATAAAGTTTTTGGACTATGGTTTTATTTCATGTTACCAAACATGGGTAAGACCTTAGGATAAAATCTTTAATCTAGGATTTAAGACATAATAAAGGGGACCTCATGAATAATAAAAGAAAAAACATATAGTTTTAGCCTAAGGTTTGTTGTATTAATAAATACAATCAAAACTTTAGGATAAAGCTTTATGGTTTGTCTAGGATATAACAAAATACACCCTGCATTAGTTTAATCATGCTAATAATAAAACATGCCAAGGGGTCACGAGATATAAAGGGATCAAGCATAAGATTTTTAGACTAAGGTTTGGTCATGTTGAAAAACATGTCTAAGGCTTAGAATAAAAATTAATCTATGTTTATAGAATGGATAATTGTTCCCACATAAATTGTTCCTACATAAATTGAATTTAATTCAAAAGTGACCTAGGTTAAAACATTAGACTAAGGATTTAACATGAGGTAAAATAGATCCAATGAATTTTTGATAGACCAAAGTCTAATAGAAGATCAATTTAACATTGAAGCATAAAAACCTAAGCATGTTCATTCCCAAATGATATTCCATTGAACATTTAATACAAAAACATAAGCAATAATTTTCAGCAACATTAGAAGGGGTAAAATCATGATCATCTTAAAACATGTCCATTAGTCCAAATGAGAGTCATGAATAATGTGCAAACATGCTCGCGGTATCTTGATCAGGTGATTTTTTTTAATTTAAAGCACAACCAAGTAAATTTCAAACATAGGGTCCCCATTTTTTAGAAATGAGGGTATGTTTAACTCAACAAATGGCGACTTATGGGGAAACATAGTAATATGTTAGAATTCAAAGATTCTAATTTAGTCTAATAACTAGTTTATTCATTCCATTTGATCAAGTAGCATTATTAAGATCAATTTATGGTTAAAACAAGTCTTGCACATGCATAATTATGATCGAACATCAAAACCTAGTTATGATAGGTGTGTGCTTTGATTCCACTTACTATTTTCCATATAATTTAGGGATGAACTTCCAAATTTCATGACTTTAAGCATTTAAATTTGACTTGTATAATATTTGGATGTGTATTAAGGATCATGATTTAGCTTAGGTATGGATTGGTAATTGCTCTGCTACCAACCATGCATCCATATCCCTGATAGAGATGCCTTTGGCTTCACTCAAGACCTTGTTCCACTACCATCTAGGTGTCTACAGCCCCAATGGAGATTACTAGAATCACCTTTTCTTAGAAATCTTTTAAATTTTGCAATAAATTTCATATTTTTTTGTATTTTTCAAATCATTTTGACTTTTTAGCAAATTTTGGGAACTAGGTTAGCTAGGCTTTGGGATTTGGTCACATGTTTGGTCTTAGGACAATCATCATTGGTTACAAACTTTTTCCTAGGTAATGATATTTATTAAGTGCAAACATGACTATATTCTATGTATTGAAGGTTTCATCATACATAGATAGTCCTTCTTAGATTAAATCTTAGGTCTAAACAAGGATTAAAATCTCAAATAAAAATATTAATCATTAGTATTTAATAGTTTATCCAAACTATAGCATATAGCTCATATTTCAATAATACATGATCAACCATCACTGGGAAAACATACCTGCATTCCTAAACTATGGATTTCCTTTTGAGCATCTAAATAAATTTTGAGCTAAGGACTATCCAAAATGACTTATTGAAATTAATGAATAAAGCACAAAAATCAAATAAATAGAAAACATAATAAATAATTAAATAAATATATATATATAAAAACTATATACAAACAAGGGATAAGAAGGTGAACTAATCTAAGTCCTACCTACACTAAACCTAACTATTTGTATAGTTTACTCCATGAATAATCCATGTGGGATTACAAAAAAATAGTGATTGAGGTCTTACCCATTGGTTAGCAATGTGAACTTTTCTCCTTTTAAGTCTTTTAGCTTGAAGGCATTATCCCTCAGGGTCTCAACAATCTAATATATTCCAATCTACAAGGGTGTGAACTTATAATGTTTTCATTTTGTTTCTAAGGACTTATCCCAAAGAAGAGCTAAATCTCATTATTTGAACACCTTTATCTTTGAATGCTTATCAAACCACCTCTTGTCTATGGTTTAGTTCTTGTTAAAATTAGCAAAAGCTTCCACTCTTACATCTTCCATCTGTATGATGTCTAACAACCTTTAAATTGTAAATTATTGATCCTCCTCCATGTATTATTTCATAAACATGTAGGTTGGTATCTTAAGTTTGATGGGAATATAGGTTCTTGACCACATACTATAAAGAATGGTGATGCCTTGATAGCTTGATTGATCATTGTTCTATTTTCCCAAAGGGCACACTCAAATTACTTGCCACATCATTTTTTATCATCTATATACTTATTTATGGTTCTCATAAAGTTATTTTTGTTGACTCTAGTACTCCGTTACCTTGAGGATAATGGTTGGATGAGAACTTGAGGACATTGTTTTTGTCATATGCTCACTCAATCATCTGAATGGATACAAAATTAGATCCATTATCATAGACTATAAATATAGGTATCCCAAACCTTGTGCATATGTTTTATTCTAAAAAATTGATCGCCTCTTTAGTCCTACACTTTTTGGTTGCTACTGCTTCAATCCATCTAGTGCAGTAGTCAGTAGTAGTCAAAACATACTTATGACCATCAGAGGAATTAGGGTTAATGACCCCCACAAAATCTAGTCCCCCTTGGGAAAAAGGTTTATCAATCATCATTGGCTTTAATGGCATGGCTTCCTTAGGCTCTTTATTTTTGAATACCTAACATGAGAGACATTCTCTCACATGATTATGAGCATCCTTGAAGATAGTAGGCTAGTAGTAAATATCCCTAAGGATATTATTGGATATTATACTCCTAGATATATGTCCACTTCCTAGATTTTCATGGAAGGTGATCAAGATCTTAGCTACCTCTTATTTTAAAACACACCATAGGTAAATGAATTAAACATTCTTCTTTTACAACACTCCATCCTTGATCAAAACATGATCTAACTTGAGCATTAAATGTATTTTTTTCTCTCTAATTAACCTTTTAGGATAATAGCCATTGATTAACAAATGAATAATAGGATCATACCAATAATTAGGATAGGAATTTTGTTTTTCTAAATAAACCTTAGCATCTTAACAAATTTGTAGTCTTCATCTCTAGATCATATTCTTGGAGAAAAACCATCCACTTACCTTTCCTTTCTCCAAGTTCACATTGACTAAGCATGAGCATAGTGACAGGGTTTAATAGTATTTCATGTACCTTATTTCTATTGATATAATGCCAAAATTTCTTCACTACCTTGTCCAAAGCACATGCTTGTTTATCAATAAGAGAATAATTCAATTCAGAATTTTTATAATTAGTAATCATGAAAGAAAAAGGATGATCACATCCATATATCTTCTAAGTTAGGACAACTTTAATTTTATGATAAGAAGCAAAAGAGTAAAGATAGAAGTCGTTAGTAAAGTCTTGACTTATCAGCATCGGGGATTGTCCAATTGCTGATTTTATTTACTTGAAGGCCTTCTTGGTATATTCATTGCAAGTTATCTTAGCATATCTCTTCAATATGTCATTTAAAGGTATCATTATTTTTTCAAAACTAGAAATAAACTTCCTCACAAAGTTGATCTTCCCAAAGAAAGATTTTAGTTCATTTTTTCTATTAGGAGGTTCTATTTTAGACATGGAATCTATTATATCTAGGTCTATATAACTCACCTCTTTAGTTATAACATGTCTCGATAATTTTCCCTTAGTAAAACAAAATACTTTTCATTGGATTGAGAGAAATTCCATACCTTCTACATCTTTAAAATACTTGATATAAGTGCATGATGTGATCTTCCCTATTCTTTGAAAAGGAAATAAATTCATCCATGTAAATTATAATGTACTTGATTATCATCCCTTCAAAAGCGTGGTCCATTTGTCTTTGGAAAGTTGCACTTGCATTTCTTAGTCCAAAGGGCATCCTTTTGTAGGCAAAGGTGCCCCACTTAGTAGTGAATGTATTTTTTAGTCTATCTTCCTTATTCACTAGTACTTGGTTATATCATGCAAAACAATCAAGGAAGGACATCATGGTAAAACCACTAATAATATTAATTACTTGGTCAAGAGAAGGCAAGGGATAATTAACTTTGTTAGATGCTCTATTTAGATTTTTAAAGTCTACATAGAGTTTGATTTCTTCATTTTTCTTTCTAATTGGTACTAAGTTAGCTACCCAAGTGGAGTACCTAATGGGAAACACTATCCTTGAATATATCAATTTCTTGACTTCTTTATATATCATAGGTTATAGGATAGGGTTGATAGGTCTTTGTTTTTACTTAAAGGGCTTGTAAGTTTCTTGTAGTGGTATGGTATGAGTTATGACCTTGGGATCAAATACCTTTATGTCCTCATACGACCATGCTAAAACATATTTATACTTGGTAAATATATATTTATCTCTTCTTAACTCTTCAATAATTATGGTTGTACCAATGTTGAATAGTTGGGGTTGACCTTAGGGACCTAGGTCAATAACATTATAATATTTCCCATTTACTTTGGGAACTTCAATATTATCATTTAGTATATCTATGTAAAATAATCTTTATAGGGAAATCATACTCTTAGGAATATTATTTTCATTTAGTTGGATGATCTTGTCATCAATATTGCCTCTATTAAGAGTATTTTCATCAACTTCATTAATGATGTGGGCCTCAAACACTCTTGAACTATTCATGAAGTCCGAGATCTACTAGTCATCAAATAATACCTAAAATGGGTTGATATTTCTAGGGATTGACGGATAAGAAACTGATTCAACACTAAGGCTTCCTAATTTAGAGTCTTAGTTAGGTATAAGATTAACTACATCTAAGGTTAGCTCATCATCAGCTTAGTTGTTTACCATAGGAATAGAGATAATGTTAAAGGCATCAAAGTAGTCTATCAAGTCCCATGCTCTAAACTTATATTTATTGAGATAATATAATTTGCACTAGTACTTACTTCTTACCTTGTTAACCACTAGGTTTGAGTCACCATGAGCTAGCAATTCTTTGACTTTATGAGTGATGACAAATTGTAAACCTAATATTAGAGCCTCATATTCTACCAGATTGTTAGTACATAAAAACTAGAGTCAGTAAGAAGTATTGAATACTTCCCTAATAGGATTAATTAAAATAATTACTACCCTTAATCTAAACTTACATCTTGCACCATCAAAATATAATTTCCATATCCCAAGCATAATACAAATTTCTCTAGAATCACATACCTTAGGGGTGTAAAGATTGTAGACTCCAAAATATGAGTTATCCATGTTGATCCTCTCATTGGTTATATTGTATTTAGTAATTATATGATTCTATTTAGGTTCCCTTTCTATCCTGATCTGATTTAGAACTCCATTCCATGAAAGCCACATGTAAGAATAATCAATATACATGTAACCATTCACAGATCTAGTCATGTCTCTACTTAGAATCATCCCATATGCATGAGGACTATCCACTACTTAGATGTTAATTAACTATTGTATCATTGGTTAATAATCAATTTGCATGTAAACATTTAGCAATTCACTAATTAATTTCACCCTAGACTTATCCAATTGAGTCACAACTCTATCAGATTTAATGGGAGTCAAACCACATTGCTCACAAATACCTTTAGGCATGATGTTAGTAGATACACTTGAGTCTAATAAAAAATTATGCAAATTCTTACTATCAACAAGAAAGGTGGGACATCTGCTTTTTTTGTTGTATATATCAACATTAGCATTTGCAATCTTGGGTGACTTACCAAGCTTCTTGGAGAGAGATTCAAATAATAAGTCTCTTTACTCAGTGATTTGAGTCAACTCATGTAGTGTGATGTTATATTTAACCCTTTTCATATCCCAAAATATGTTATAACCACCCTTAGTATAAGAACTAGGTGAATCAACATTGTGTTTAGAGGTACTTCCCTTTGGAGGTTTAGGGTTGTTTTCAGTTGTAGGATATAGAGGAGTGTCAAAGTTGTTGGGTGGAGCTAAAGTTGTCAATGCCCACTTCTCCTTGCTATTCCTTAGAGGATAAGTCTTATTTAAATACTATTGTAAGGCATGCACGTCCTTAAGAGTATCCTTAAGCTCAATTTCTTCTTAGAATGGGAAGTCAAAGGCCTCCACCATTAGGGTTGTATCTATATATTTTGATGACTTGGAAGATCTATATGTAACTATAGAATTGTCTCTTTTAGATCCACTTTTTGGAGTATTCAAATCATCTCAAATCAACTCAAAAGTATTATATAAATCAAGATAATCAAAATCACCATGCTTGGAATTATTGTGACCCTGTAATATTTAGTTAATGCAACATCACAAATATTAATCTTAGGGTTATTTTTATTACATGATGATTAATTATTGTTATTTTTACTATTGTGAAACCTATTATTAAACCTATTAAACCTTTGATATGAGAAAATTCTATTGAAACTTTCTAGAGTATTTCCAACTTGCTTATACAATTGATTGAAAACAATACTCAACTTTTGAAACATCTTTAAGATAGAGTCATTTTCATTCTTTATGGCCTCAAAATTATGAAATTGAGTGTTACTAGTGATAATGGTTGGAACCAAAGATCTTTGGTCTTGTGGATGAGATCCACTTGCAACAATGTTCAAGAATCCTAGGCTTTGGTTAGGATGAACATGACTTAAAGGTAGTTTGTTCAAAATTGGAAGTTAGTTTAGGGTAGGAATAATGTGATTAACATTGGGTATAAAATTTATAATGGAAAAATTTGGATTAATATTGGATATATTGTATGTTATTTAGCCCTAGGATTGCATTTGGTCATTAATGAACATAACTTCAACATATGCTAAGGCCAATGTGTTAATGACCTAATTAGATCTTTTGATAAACATAGAAGTCATGGGATCCAAGGCATCCTTGTACATCTCTAAGGCTAAAGCTTCATTGGATCTGTAAGGATCTATGGTTTTAGTAAATATTTTTTGAAATCTAGCAATAAAAGCTCTAATTATTTCACTAGAATCTCTTTTCACTATGGTGAATTATTGTTAAAGAATACAAATACTGATGATTTTAATAAATTTATCAATAAATATCATATTAAAATATTTCCAACTAGTGATAGGATTTTCTAAAAGATTGAGGAGCCATTCATATGCAACATATTTGAAAGTAAATGGAAATATTCTACATGCTACATCTTCATGAAATAAATTTATCAATATTAAAGTAGATTTGAAAGAGTTAATGTGATCTTCAGATATGACAACACTATTTGGGGTAAATGATGGAAAATATTTTTCAAGATTATGAGGAAGATCATGTACCACACCTAGCACATTGATTGAAAAATCACCTACGCCAAGCCATACCTTGACGGGGATTAAACATAGGAGCACCTTGAATTGGTGAAGTTGGCTGAGACTTTAAAAGTATATTCTTACCTTTGTCTTGCCTCTCCTATGAAATTTTAATGAAAGGAGGGGAACCCTTGTCTTTGAATATAACTTGGTCCTTATCCTTGGAAATTTTAGCTTAAGAGCTTTGAACCTTATTTGAAATATGATGTGTGAGTCCTATATTTACAAAGAATAATGATCAATCTTGCACATTAATCAAAATTTTTACAAATATTTATAAAGGACGGTAAAGGGCATCAATATTTAACTAAATAATCTCAAAGATATGTCAATATACATAAATATTAATGATCATTACACATTAAAGTTCAAATAAACTTAAATTTACAAAGGATCTATCAATATTTGAACCAAAATAGATATTACTAACCCAAAACTCATAGGAGCCATATATACCAAGCTATCTTTAGCACAATTAACATAAAACTTCAAAAAACATCTATCTTTGTCTAAATAAGCACAAAGAGAGGTGTGAAACATAAATATTACTGATCTTTACATAAATATGCTAAAAAATACAAATATACAAAGAATATAATGATATTTGAGTAAAATTCACAAAAAAGAGCATATATTTCAAATTTTCAAAGATTTAATGCCCTCCTTCTAGCACTAGTGGAGTGACAATCCTGTTGATTCTTGAATATGTATCATAGGTGGTCTAGAGTGTTCAATAAACACTTCTAATTTTTGAAATCAAAGATTCCATTATATGAGTTACATGTTGTGATAATACTATTATATTTGGTGGAATAGAGGTAGATCAAATGAGTTGTTCCACAAATTTATATTAGTTGGTGGTTGGAAGCCACTGTGGCCTAAAATTGATCTTTAAGAAAATGAATGTAATCTATGCTAATTAGAGTAAATTATGATCAAACCTTAGACCAAAGATAAAACAAGATGAATATTCATGATAGAGCTAATATAAGGTGAATTGATAAAAAGGGACTAACAATAAGAGTAGGGTAGAGAAGAGATACATTAATGATGTTTAACACAAACATCACGACAAAGTTCAAGTTCTATCTAAACATGCATTCAACCAATATATGACATGAAGTGTCATGCTCAAATCCTATCACACATTAGGAAAATATCTAAGGATACTATGAAATAGTGAAAATAATGACCAATTTACTTTAAAGATACACCTTTGTAAGCAAACAACAATAACACATGCAAAAATGATAAAGAAAATGAAGTAAACCTTAGATCTTTTAACTAATATAGAATAATCATAAATTAAGAACTCTACACTTAAATATTCACATATAAAATTCACAATAACCATTCAAATCTAAGATTTAGACCAAAAAAATTAGAAAGAAACCATAATAGAAATTCACACAAGCAAGATGGAGAAAACTTTGTAGAACTCCTTGCTTTGTATTAATTTGTTCAAAAGTTAAAAAATAGTTTTTTGGATCCAAAACTCTCTCTCTCTTTTATAATAGGAAATACATCTTTATATAGACCTTTCATGAGGTATTTCAATTAGTCATGTCAAAATTTAAGGACAACTATCATTTTACAATCCTTCGAGAACCCTCTAGACATTCTAAATGACTAAACTACAGGCAATGTGCTTTACAAGTTATATATGCTTTTATAAAATAATATTCTCTTTTAAAAAGTATATAAGATTAATTACAAAATGAATATTCCTATCTTAACTAACTTGGATACCCTTATACTATCATAGTATTTTTCCTTTCTTACAGGATCTTCATTCTATAATGTTTTTGATTGATCAACTAGAGATCAATGATAAGTCTCATGAACAATTCTTTTTCTTGATCATCAAGGCCCTAGAAATCCCTCTCATCCATTTCCAAAGCTTGTTTGATGCCCCTGACATCTCCTATATTTTCTTCTTATGGTAAAATTAGGCCCATGACCTTCTTGTTATCAACCCATATTTTCCCTTGTTCTTAATTCCTTACTTCATGAATTGAGTAGTTCTATGCTTGATCTCATCATCAGTTATTAGACCCAAGAGACTAAGTGTGGTATTATCTTTGATCAATATATCTAATATGTGAAACATTTTATCTTCTAGAAATTTGAGGTCCTTATAAATGTCTTACATCTACTTGGACCATCTACTCAAGGCCTTGATCTTATCAATTAATATATCCATATCCATATTAATGTGGGCTAGGCTGACTGTCTTCAATTTAGGGATTTGATTTTTACTCAATAACTTGATTGATTCCTTCACTTGGTAGTTTGAAACCTTCCATTAACCAACTTGGCCTGTATCCCTAGTACTTTGTTTATTTATTACATCCTGCCTAGTCTTGACTAGATTTTAAAGAATTAAACAAATCATCCATGGTGTCCTCAAATTGCAAGAATCTTTCCTCTTGGATTGACAATATGGCTTGTTATTTCAAATTATTATTCTACTATAATATGCCCTTGATCATTATTTGTAATTGATCTAATTGAGATTGAGCCATTTTAGTAACATTTTATCCAAATATTAGGTCTTCACTAGGATTTTGTCCTCCAACTAGAGTCAATCCTAAAAAAGGTTCCAATTTTTGTAAAATGAATTCCTCTCCACCAACCATAGTCCTCTTCTTAAATAATCCAAATATTTGGTCTTCACTAGGATTTTGTCCTCCAACTAGAGTCAATCCAAAAAAAGTTCCAATTTTTAGAAAATGAATTCCTCTCCACCAACCATAGTCCTCATCTTAAATAATCTCTACAAAATAGTAGTAGTTGCATCAAATTTGACACCAATGAAATATTTTGTCACCTTTGGAGCTGGGGTCTCCATTTATGGTCCACTTGATTCTCCTAGAGCAGTCATTCTTATTTCATCATCCTATTGTAGGATAACTATCCATGACTTAGCTTCTTATTGAATAGGGATATTGATGGCCTTCATCATTGCCCATAGATGTTGTAAACTTGGTAACATTTGCACTTTTACATAATGAGCCATTCAAGAATGGTTAGACCATGAATAAATTTTCATTTATTGAAGAGATTAACTTCAATCAAAGGATGAGTGAAGGTTACCTTGGGATTCTTGGTTTTAACTAAGACAATAGCCAATTTAGCTTTTATTTTGGGGGTGATTATAGAAACTAGATCTAATACTCCTTTCCCTATCTCTTCCTTTGTTCATTCCATTTATTCATCCTCACGCTCTTCATCTAAATATATAATTTTGAGGGCATATTCAATGGTCTCACTAAGGTCTAATGCCACCATTTGAATCTCTTCAACTAGTGATCCTTGTTCTTCTACCTATGTTAAAGATTATGTTATTTCATTAGGCCTTTTCTCCTCTAGAATTTGCTCAATATGTGTCTCAGGTCTAGGCTCTATTTGAAGCTAGTCTAGTAGAAGTATAGAAGGTGTACCACTTAGTAAATAGTACTACGTTGGCCCCAATTTCCGTTTATCATCATTCCATTTTTGCTTCTTCTTCATTCTAGAATATAGATTGATGTTGTACCTTTTCAATCTAATGTTGACCTTAGATAATGAAAAATATTTTATATAAATGGGTTCAAAAGGACTAGGATAGTGATAATAATGGATATTTATTCTTTTAGCTTTGAAATTTTTCATAAACCTTCCATGGAGATCCCACTACCTTAGATCATCAATTTGGATATTGAAAGAGGTCCTACGTTTGATAGTAGCCTCAATATTGTCCCATTATGTAAAAATAGTCCTACCAATGGTTATGGGGAGGATATGAAGCAGTCTCTTCCTCTTGGTGTTGAAAATAACATATATTCCATTGCATATTTAATAATCCACCTCTTGCTCTACTAGTTTGATGGGTACATGGATAGGAAGTTTGAGGGGAGTAAATTATGTTCCTTTAATCTTGATGATTATATAATTAGGGTATAACTAGATGTCCCCCATTGCCTCAATTGACTTTTTGATTAAGGGGTTGACTCTAGACATTAGATTTCTAATTATGGAATATACTAGGGATAGACAAACATAGTCACATATGAATTGGATGTGGTCTCTATATTTAAATATGTGTAATTTTGAATAGTATTGGGAAACTATTTCTATCCCATTAGGTGAACATTATTTAAGGTTGGGGATATTTATTTTTGTAATCAAGGCATCTAGGAGGTATGACATCATAAAGAATCAATTCCTAGTCTTCTTTTTTATTACAAAAAACTATCTACATAAATAGGTGTTGATAACTTCACCAAGAGGAAGGATGAGTTGATTCTCAATCACAAAGTAGACTAAGGGCACCCACATATTTTCCACATACATATTAGTTGAATTTCCACATAACCTATTCATCATAGTCATGATCATTATTATCCCAAGTCTGAATTGACCAATAGGGATGTTGTCATTGAAGTCTAAAAATACTTGATTTCCAAAATATAGCCATAGGGTAAGGATGGTCTTCAAATAATTTTCCTTGGCCTAATTTTTGATAGTGGTTTGGTCTATGTGGGGCTTAGGCAACTTGTAATGGTTTTCAAATTCTACAAGAGAGATATAACCAATTTTCCTAAAACTACCCTCACAAATATTCATGCCTTTATCTATTTTGTCTTCTTTAAAATTAGGAGAGATATTGTCTATACAATGTAGTACCTTAGGTTTTGTTGTATCATAATGGAGACGTCATCTTAATGGAAACTATGACATAGTAGAGCCTCCTTGTAGACATGTTCTCCTATTCTCTTGTGATGGGTTGTTGGTTCTCACTAGTCTAAAATACGGTTGACCAATTATTATACCCTATATTTAGAGCTTTGGCATCAAATTATGTGTCTTTTAAAATACTCCTTTTAACATCTAAAGTCAGATGGAGCTCCACATCTTCCCTTGAAACACTTTTTTGGGCTTCTATGGCTATGAATTTTATTAAGTCTTGCTAGGGATTTTAGTTCAATTTTGGATTGAATTATCCTTCCATAAACGACAATCCAATCTTATTTTTCTTGAACATAATGAGCATAAGTTAAAATTAGGGTTTTTATACTTGCTAGGGATTTCTTGAAGGTTTTTATAGTGCTTTAATGGTTGTATATATTTGAACTTGTGTGATCTTCATGACTTATATACTAATTGGATTCTATACTTAAACCTTTGCATTTCTCAAGCCCATAAAATCTTCAACTTAGCATATTATACTTACATGGATCTGATGTGGCATCACATGGCATATTACTTATTAATATTTAAAATATGACCATTTTTTTCCTTTGGACATGTGTCATTCTTTTATTAGTTATGGTCCATTTTAAAATTTTACCCTACCTCACACCATTGGATCTTCCCTAATCAAATGAATGTGATTCAATGATCTCAATCTAATTAATTATGCCTCCTACCACATGTAATGTTGATTAGAATGTGTACACTAATCCACATATTATCAATCTTTAAATGATGCTCCAAATTTAGTTTTTGGCTTGTAGCTATATGAAATGCCATCTCCTTGTTCATCCTTAAGGATTTTAAATTTTAAACATTCTCTATGCATAATATAATCATATTCACCTAATAAAATATGCTCTATTAGATCTTGATCTAAAATATTTAATTCCATTAGATACCAAATTTTCTTTGGCCCTGAGTGTGACACTTATCACCTTCTCACTTGTCCCAAGGCTCCATTGAAGTTTTGACTTAATACGCACCATTAGATCAATCTTTCCCAAGCAAACATGTACTGTTAATCTTTTGAAGATGTTTAAAATTTAGCTTAGGGTTGGGGATTTATTTTTAATCTCATAATTTTTGATATAAATCACCTAAAAAAAATTAAGACTGTTGATCTTATGGATGAAATTGATGCTTAAGTCAGGCTTGAGAAAATAAAATAACCTAACATAAAGTTTTTGGACTATGGTTTTATTTTGTGTTAAGAAACATGGGTAAGACCTCAGGATAAAATATTTAAGATTTTTTGTGAGACATAATAAAGGGGAACTCATGAATAATAAAAGACACAAGATATATTATTATCCTAAGGTTTGTTTTTTTAATAAATACAATCAAAACTTTAAGATAAAGCTTTATGACTTGTCTGAGATATAACAAAAGGGACCATGTATTAGTTAGACCACACTAATAATAGAATATACTAAGGGTTCATGTAACATAAAGGGACCAAGAATAATATTTTTAGACTAATTTTTGGTCATCTTCAAAAACATGACTAAGCCTTAGGATAAAAATTAAACTAAGTCTATGGCACAGATAATTGTTCCCATGTCAATTGTTTTTACAAAAATTGAATTTAATTCAAAATGGAATTAGGTTAAAACAAATACTATGGTTTTAAAATTACCTAAAATATATCCAATTAATATTTGTTATAACAAAGGATAATAGATCAATTTTTAGCAACATTGAATCATAAAACCCTAAGCATGTTCATTCCCAAATGAGATTCAATTAAACTTGAAATATAGAAACATAAGCAATAGTTTTTAGTAAAATTGGAAGGGGTAAAATAATTTTCATTTAAAAAATGTCCATTAATAAAAATTAGATTCATTAACAATGTGCAAACATGCTAGTGGTATCATTATCAAGTGATATTTTTAAGTTAAAGCACAATCTTGCAAATTTCAAAACAAGGGTCCCCATTTTTTAGAAATGGGGATCTATTGACTTCAACAAGATTAAAGATTAAAAAAGTGTAAAAAATATAATATAACCTTCATTAGGCCAAAACAATGCTCATGAATATCTCATAGGTCCAAATTTTGACATAGGTTTCCCCTATTACTCTAACTATTTAGTTGCACGCTAGTGAAGGCAAATTTCAAGTAATCATTACATAAAGGAGAAGAAGAGTTGGTTATAAAAAATTATTTGGATTTTTTGGAATCTATTACATTTGGTTTAAAGTTATAGGTTCTTAATTTTACGAACAATCATTAAGAAGGAAAGGTGTTTTGAAACCCTTCTTAAACCCCAATGGCTCAGTTTTAGGCAATATGTTTGCATTTTTGAGTTATTTATTAAAAAAAGTGGGTTTAAATAGTATTTGGAGTTAATTAAATTTTTAAACCATAATAAATAAAAAATTTATGGTAAATATCTTTGAAATTTAAAGGTACAGGTATCAAGGTTTCAAGCATGCAATAAAGACAGTCAGAAAATGCACTTTTTGAGAGGTTTAAGAGATTTTTTGAGCATATAAAATGGTTGTAATTATTATATTGGATATTATAGGTCATAATTAAAAAATAATTATGTTTTCATGCCTTATAAATATCAATAAAAGGGCGAAATTGAGACCTACAGGCCTTTCAAAATGAAATTATGCTAGCTAGGAAACACCAAAAAGTGCATATTTTTATTTTTATTAAGTTAAATATATGTAAAATTTATGTGGAGGTATATTTTTATGTATTTTATGGTTTAAAATTGGTTTAATATTTTTAATATACTTAAATATAAATAAAATTTAAAAATATAGTTTTGTTCATGAAGACAATCAAGGCTTTTTCACTATTTTGCTCACAAATGGAGTTGAAAATGAGTGTTTCAGGTCTTTCCAATGGAAAAAATGATTTTATAGTGTCTATAATTCATTTTAAATTATAAATAAATTCTTTAAAATGAAATAAAACTGAAAATATTCTAATCTCATTGAAAAATATCTCTAGGTCACCTTGCAGGTGGCAAGTAGGCAAATTTTATGAATTTTTATTTAGGATTTTGGTGAAGAGTTTTTGTGATTTTTAAAATTTTAAAGGTATGAATAATTTATAAATATAAAATGAGAATATTTTGAGTTTTTTTTAATGCATATAACTCATTTTATACCCCCTAATGCAAATCAAGGTTTCTTGAGTTCAAAAAAGCACAACAGAGCCTAAAATAGAATTTTTTAGAGTTGTAAATGGATTTTGGAGATAAAAAATTTTATGAAGGTATATGACACAATATTTATTATAATAAAATAATATTTAAATTATTTAAGTAATAAAATAATATAAATTCATTAATTTACAAGATCTCATAGTGTATTTAAGAATCTTGTCAAGTTGCGAAAGATAGGCATATCCAAGAAGAACTAATATGGAAATTTGTTATTGTAATCATAAATTACACTCTTAAAATATATATTTAATGAATAATTAAACATAAAAATTATTCTATCTCTAAATTATTCACCCCATTTGGGATAAATTTATCAAAGTCAAGGCAAACATGAAGAGTCTTCAATTATCCCTAGAAAGGAGGAGTTTAAAATATGCAAGAGTGAATAAGTTGAGTTCAAGTATTGGTTAATATTTGAGGCCCTATTTTAATTAATGATACCCCTTAAATAATAAAAAAAAAATCCCTCTCATACTATGACCCCCTTTGGGCTAAATTTATAAATTCATGAATTAAGCATGTAAGCAAGGTAACTAAAGTCAAACTTTAGGATGCATGGAAGATAAAAAAGATTTAAATAAATACAAATATGATTTAAAAATATTCAAAAATAGTTAAATTAATTTAATATCAAGATCTCTTCAATATTGAAGACTTTAAAATCATGTAAGGGACCTTTGGCTTTTTAATAACATTCAAATTTACCTTTCTCTCACTTCCATACCATATTCCAAGGAAAATAAAGTTTATACTCCAATGTGATACATTGTAATTTGGTGGAATTAAATGTGGATTTTAAATTTGATTTAAAGTTTTAGTTTATGAAGAGAGAACTATGACTAGCATGTGGACTCATCCCTAGTTTTGGAGCTACCTTGTCTTCTCTCTCTTCTTCATTTCTATATGTACAATCTTTTTTGAATGATTATGATTATATTATGCTTTTGTAATATAGAATATCTATAAAGTTTTTGTACTGCATCACCTTTGAATTAATAAAAAGTCAAAGTTTCCTCCATTTTCAAGTTGGTCATGAAGTGTGTGCTTAATACTCATTGATGTAACTTAGTCAATGAATGATTTTCCTATGTTTATGTCTAAATTATTCACCTTTATGCAGAAAATAAGAACTCTTATATGTCATAAATCTGATTTATACCTAATCTAGAAGTGAATTCAACCATTTTTCTATCTTTTCAAGCTAGTGTGAGTTTTAGTCAAGACCTTTGTGTGAAATATTGGTGCAAGAATCATTATATGAGAATGAAGTGAATGTGTACACATTATTTATATTATAGAGTGTGTTAATTATTTGTATAATTGACATTAAAATTAGTGTATCACCCCAATATTTCATTTTAATTTCCATTTTCATCTTTAGTATTATTCCTTCTACCCTTCTCCTAGTCAAGAAATCATTATCTGAGAGAATTTAGAGAATTGTGGGTGAGTGTACTAAAGGGAACCAGACCTTGATTTTAATATTATATCTAACATAAGGTCTCCCACACCTTGGATAGTTTCCATTGTATTAATAAGAGTGAGTTAAAGTTATAGGTTCTTGCAAAGGTGTATTTCAAGTTCAAATCCCATTATTATAATCATTATCCTAAAGAACAAAGTGTTTATTCATTTAAATGATGAAATCCATCTAAATATATCCCAATATGATGATATTATAGACTCAAACCTAAAAATTATACCATATTTCACACGTGAAGTTCAAACTACACCCATAGAGCATGTCAAATATGTGTCCAACTTGTGTTCATTCCACCATATTATCAAAGAGAATGTTCCCATCCATTTACTTATTACATCCTTCAATGGAAATTCATTGAAATCATATAGTATACTTCCCTTGAATTCCATATCTAATTAGAATGATTTAGATGTAGTATTCTATAAATAATTTGAATATAAATTAGACCATCTATCCCTTATTGAGTAGCTCACTACCATAAAGAGAGAAACACATGAAGTATGACTAATTTCAATCTTATATTTTATAAGACATGGAATAGAATACCTCAAATGGTAAGTCTATCTCTTTAATATACTTTTTAATACCCTTGAATTTTGATATTTAAGTTATGATATAATCCATGGGTGGTAGGACACTCATATATGCTTGAGGTTGCCATTAGAGTTGAAAATTGTCTAACTCAAGTTGGTAAACTTGCACTTAGGCTTCCAATGCCAATTTTTATATAATTAAAACATATAATACCTCCTCAAACACCATCAATATCTACATTTCCATCCCCTCAAGATCAAGTTCAAGCTCCTCATAGTCAATCTAGTGAGTTTGGTTAACTAAAAGTTATGCTACAATATTTTGTTAATGAATTAATTCAGATGAAGAGGCAACAATACCAATCCAATAGGCAATATTAAACACATAATTAGCCCATATATCAGGCATATAGAGATCAAAGACTTCCCTTCAAATGATTATAGATAATAGGACTCTATATCAAGCTCAAAGATCCATTATACCAATTAAGCCATATGCTTCAATTAATCCTCTAGTTCCTTCCTCAGCTAAGGCACTTGTTCCAGTACAAAATAATTCAATTAAAGACTCAAGTTGGCAACCTTCTAATGTTAATAATGTGCAAAATCAAGATTCAATATCATAGAAGATGACAATTACTCAAATCACACAAGAGGAAGCCTTTGTTCAAGAAGGACAACATAATAAATCTATGATGAAAGAAGGGGAAGTGAATCATGGACAAGTATATTTAGATGCAACATTGGTTAATTTTCAAGTTGATGATCATGTGGTAGTAAATCAGATTGGTGAGCCTTGAAAATCAAGGAAATTTATTTCATTGATTAAAAGAGATAGGAGAAGGGATACATATGAGACCCAAGAGGTAATCCATGATTCAAATGTTTTTAATATGATTTATAAAATTAATAATAATTATATTATTTCCCATTTAACTCAAAAAAATAGCATGTTGAGGGAAACAAGCTTCACCAAGTACCTCAAGTACAAGATCATCCTATTACTCCAAAGGTACAACCAAATTTTAGAGGATCTTACTTCAACATAATAGATAATATGAAGAATTATAACATTAGTGTGACTATGTGGGATTGATTGGAAATCCTAGGACAAAATGATACACTTATACATGAGATTTGAGGCCTTAGCTTGTCTACAAAACTAATAGATAAGGAAAGTGTGATTATATAAAATTTGGATCAGGAAGAGAAGAAAAAAATTAGGTATATAAAAGGGTAAAGTTAATTAAATATTATAATAAATCAATTATATACATACTTTCTATCTTTCCTTGATTGTTGATGATACGCTAGTTCATAATTGCATGGTTGATAGTAGAGCAAGTAACATAGTAGTGCCAAAATAGATTATATATAAGGTAGGTTTGGTGTATGAGAAAAACACTAAGGATTTTTTAAAAATTTATTTATATATAACAAAGACATTTTGTATAATAAAGAAACTAAAATTAACATTTCATCCGTGCCCAAATGTAATTATTCATCAAGATGTGGTAGTGGTGGATGTTCCTCCATATTTTGATATGTAATTATCACATGATTTAACTTCAAATATATGTGGGTAAATTTCATATAATTGTACATAATTTATGTTAAAAATAAGTTATGGAACAAAATTTACAATTCACTTAGACCCTATTTCTTGTTTCCATCTATAACCATACATGTATAGTATTATTAATACTAATTATGTCATCTCAAATGACGTAGAGTAAACTAGTGAAACTAAAGCAAGCTCATATATTGATAGTGTACCTAGTTTATTTATTTATTAATGGGCTAATAATATTCATGAGAATGATCCATACAATATTTTATAGGAAGAAGGAGTTAGATTTTACTATTTGCATAAGCATGGTGCTCAAATTCTAGCTCTCTACAATGAAGGTAAACAAAAAGATGGTTTATGGAAACTCTATTTTTATTGATCATGTAATAAACATGGTAAAATGGATGGTATGATGATAATTTGACCCTATAAACAAAGTTACTTTTTTATTTTAAAATTCTAGGTAACATATTCTAACAAGATGACATAATATGAGGCTTTAGTTCATGGTTTGAAATGGTCTAGAAAGATGGGAACTAACCTCTTATAGGCATTTGGAGATAGTCATATCTTGGTACTTCAAATAAGAGGTATGAATGTATGTAAAATTACATTTATAAAATCATAAAAATATAGGGCATGGGATATTCCAGAATATTTTGATACATTTGACATGCATATAGTATCTAGAGAGAACAATAAGCATGCAGATAGGTTGGCTACAATTGGAGCACAATTTGAAATTATAGTTATTGTAAATTAGGATTAAACTAATATATTAATCAATATTGTGGTAATACCATATTTATTTATAATAAATTATATATTAAAAGAAGACATTGAATTCTATTCTAGAAATTAGTCAAAAGCTTTACAACAGGTTGGTGATCAAATAGTTTATCTCAAGTCCAAAAAGTTAACCAAGGGTCTTATCACACTTAATAATATTTTTACTGGGGATGATGAGGTAAGAAGGGGATTTTTTTTTTTAATCAAATAATAAAATTATTTAAACATTGACATAGTCAATGGAAAATCACTCAAACTTGGTAAAATATGCTCTCAAGATCAAAAAGATTCCTTTGTTGATTTATGTAAAGAGTTTGATAATGTATTTTCATAGGAGTATAGAGATTTAAAAATATTTGATCATAATTTAGCTCAACACACCATTGAATGAGAAGAAGATAGAAAATTAGTGAGGTAAATACAAAGGCCAATTAACCCAAAGATGGAACCTTTGATGAGAACAAAGCTTCACAAGTTGATTGAATCAACTATCATATTTCACATCAAGCATTTCACTTGGGTGTCTAGTTTTCTTCCTGTGAGGAAGAAGAATGGAAAAATTAGATTGTATATATATTTATGTGACTTGAGAAATTATTCAGTCAAGGACCATTTTCCCTTGGTATCAATGGAATAAATACTATAGTTAGTGGCTAGATCGAAAAGGTTTTCACTGATATATGGTTATAGTGCATAGAACCAAACAGTTGTGAAGGAAGACAATAAATTTAAAACATCCTTCACCATAAAGTGGGGTAAATTTTCATAATGAAAAATTCCATTTGGATTTCCAATGTAGGAGTAATATTACAAATAGCCATGGATATGAAATTTCATGGTTTGATCAATAAGTTTGTTATTATATATTTGGATGATGTTACAATTTTTTTTAAAGCATTCAAGTGATCACATGCTTCATCTTAGAGGTTTGAGATATTTATGCAATATGGGGTGTCACTAAACCAAAGAAGTATGTGTCTTTAGTACATGAAGGTAAACTTCTTGGTCATGTTTTTGTTAATCATGGTTTGAGTATTGATCTAGAAATAATAGATTCTATTCTTGCATTGCTCTTTCCTAAGCATAATAAAGATTTGAAAAGTTTCCTTTGAAAAGTTAATTTTATAAGAAGGTATATATCTGATTTTAAAAGCTTGTCAAGCCCTCATATGGCTATTATCAAGAAAAATAAGAATTTTACTTGAACCAAGGAAGGTATGAATTTTTTTGAAGAAATCAAGCAAGCCATTTCTAGTGCTACCACTCTCATAAATCTTGATTTTTCCAAGGATTTTTTGTTATATTCATATTCTAATATTGATAAAATTTTAAGAATATTGACACAAAAACACTCACAAGGTTTGGAGCATCCAATAACATTCTTTAGCCAATGATATCAAGAGTATGCAACATGATACACATTTGTTGATAAGAATTTTCTTTTCATAATTGCGTGTTTAAAAAAGTTTAGGCACCTAATATGTAACAACAATATCGATGTGATGGTTGCCCATCCTAGCATCAAAAAGTTCTTGCTAAATAAGGACATAAGTGAAAAGAGAGTAGGATGGATAACAAGGGTCATGAAATATGATATGGAAACAAATGTAACAAAACTAATTATAGGAAAAGTGTTATGTGAGAACTTGGCTCAAGACTTGAAGGAAAGGAAAGAGGTAGTTTTGGTCTTGAATGATGAAGATATTGCAGCTAAGTATACACCTTCACAAAGCTAGTTTCAAAGTATGATAATGTAATTTAAAAGTGGTATGTATATTCCAAACTTAAGTGGTTTCAAGAGAAGGTACTTGAGGTTACAATATATTTCGTTTCTTCTTGTTGATGGTGTATTATTCAAAAAATATATTAATGTCATGTTATTGAGTTTCATAGATCCAAGTCAAGTTGAAATATTACTTGAAGTGTTTCATGATGTACAAGGTGGAGGAAACTTTTTAAAAAGGAAAATATCCTTCAAAATAATGAAGGGTGGATACTATTGACCAAACATATTCATAGATTCTAATTCTTGGGTAAGGAAGTAAAAGAAGTAAGCATTGTTTATACGAAAGAAGAATATTGTTTCCATACCTCTTCAAACTATTTCAATAGATCATCCCTTTGTCCAATGGAGTTTTTACTTCATTGGTCTCATCAATCCAACTTCTACCTTGGGCCACAAGAGGATACTTACATCCATAAATTAGTTTACTAGATGGATAGAAGCAATGGCTTTGAAAGAAGCAAATGAATCTAGTGTCTTGGACTTCTATGAAGGTTTTATCAAAAAAATTGGTGTTCCTTATACTATAATTTTAGATAATGCTATGGAATTTGTAGGGGCTAAAATAAATCAATGGGATGTCCAAAATAGTGTGTATCTCAGTAACTATTCAATTTATTATCAATAAGGAAATGGCCTTGTTAATTATATTAACATGAAATTTTTGAATATCATTAGGATAACCATTGAATCAAATATAAGGAATTGGTATTTAAAATGAAAATCAGATTTAAAATTGATAAGATCCCCTTTAAGAGGTCCACTACCAATTCACCCTACAAGCTAGTATATGTGAGAGAAGCTATATTAACAATCTCACTTGATATCCCTTACTTTGAGCTAATGAATCAAATAGAATTTTTGGAGAGTGAGACCATAAAGGTGAGATATTCTTAAATTATATAGTTAGAGGAACTCAAAAATCATTCCATGTTAGCTATGGAGATGCCTCAAGAGAAAGGTGAAGAAAACATTAGATAAAAGAGCATCTTCAACTAACTTCAAATAATGTGACTTGGTTTTGAAATTGGATGAGGGTAGATAAAAACCATAAAGAAACACAAATTTTTAATCAATTTGGAGTGTTCCTTACATGATCTCAGGATGTAAGCCTCATAATGCCTTCCAATTAGCCAAGATGGATGGTGAAGAGATCCTAATCCTAGTAAATGGGATTTATATTAAAAATAATAATTGAAGATAGGTTTTTATTTTTAAATATTAGTGTTATATTTAATTTTAATCCAATTTATATTATGAACATGTTTTTTTAGTAGTTTTAGTTTTCACATTCCTTTAAATGTTATCTTGCACATTTTTTAGTTGGTAGTTGTTCTAGTTTTCAATATAATAAGTGATTATGAACAAGTATTGTAGTTTATTAAGATATTTTTTAATTTAATATTTAGTTAAATTTTGATAAATCCATATCCAAATATATATATCTACTATTCATGAGTGTTTATCAAGCAAACATCCCAATAAACCAAGACTGTTGATAAATCTTGCCACCACCGATCAAGGTTAATTATGTGTAGGTTTCAAGAAGACTCCATTCATATATTTAAGATGAAAAAATATTTAAAATTAATCATAAAAAATTAATCATTCCAAAACCATGATCATGAAAATATCATACATACAAGTTTTGATAGAGGATTCTACCATTCCTCTAACTAGCTAGATACAAGTTAGTGAAGGCAATTTTCAAGTGATAGGTACATAAAAGAGAATAAAATTTGGTTTGAATAGTCATAGTGAGATTTTTGGGCCCATACGAAAAAAATATTACATTCATTTTTTTCAGGTTACAAGCACTTAAATTTATGAATCGTTTAGAAATAAAGGTGCTCTAAAACCCTTCTTAAACTGTAATGGCTCAGTTTTAGGCAGTATATTTGAAATTTTGAGTTATTTTTAACAAAGTAAACGTGGTGTGAGATATTATGTGGAATAAATGAGCTTAATAAACATTATTAAATAGTTTTTTAATGTAAAATAATGGATAAATACAAAGGTACAAGTATTAGTGTTTTAAGTAAGCAAGAAAGATAGTAAAAAGGCACTTTTTAAGAGATTTAAGAGATTATTTAAGTATATAAAATGGTTATAATGATTATAATGGATATAAAGGTAATAATTAATTAAAATAATTAGGTCATTATGCCTCATAAAACAAAATATAAAGGAAAAAAAATAGACCTACAGGTATTCAAAAATGAAATTGTGCAAGATAGACAACACCAAAAAGTGCATAGTTTAAGTTTTATTAAATTGAATCTCTTGAAACTAGACATGGAGTTATTTTTTATTTAATTTAATGTTTTAAATTAGTTTAATTTATATAATGTTCTTTATGATAGATATAATTTCAAAATATAGGTTTGTTCATGAAGGAAATCAAGTTTTTTCACTATTTTGCTCTTAACTAGAGTTGGAAATGAGTGTTTCAGGTCCTTACAATGGAAAAAATTGATTTTATAATGTGTATAATTAGTTTAAAAGTATTAATAAATTATAATTAAAATAAAAAAAAATGAAAAATAGGATTGGGTCATTGAAAAACATCTCCAAGTTACCTTGGGAGCAACAAGTAGGCACTTTTTTGTGAATTTCTATTTAAGATTTTGTTGAAGATTTTTTGTGATTTAAAAATTTTTAGGTATTACCCATTTATAAATATATAATTAGTATTTTATGAGTTTTTATTGATTCCTGGAACTAATTTTGGATCCCTTAATCCAAATCAGGGTTTCTTGAGTACAAGAGACCACAACATAACATCAAATAACATTTTTGGAGTTGTATATGGATTTTAGAGATGGAATTTTGTGTAAATGTATGTGAAACCATGGTTATAATTTTAAATTCATATTTAATCTCATTACTTGATAAAATAATGAACATTCATCAATTTTTAGGTTCTCATAATTCATTAAAGAAGCTTGTCAAGTTGAAGAAGATAGGCATATCCAAGAAGAACATTATGGATAGATGTTATTGTCATCATAAAGTAAAATATTAAGAGAGATATTTCATGAATAATTAAAATTAAATATTTTTATCTCTCTAACTTATATTCCCTATTTTGGATAACTTTAGTGAAGTCAAGGTAAACCAGGAAGAGTCTTCAATTAGCCCTAGAAAGGTGGAATTGGAAATATGCAAGAGTGAATAAGTTGAGTTGAAGTCTTCTTAAATATTTGAGAAAATATATTCATTGAATATACTCCTTAAATAATCAACATGAAATCCCTCTCTTAATACACCCTCCTTTGGGCTAAATTTAAAAATTCAAGAAGTCAAACGTGCATACAAGTTGTAAGCAAGGTAATTGAAGTCAAACTCCAAGTTACAAGTCAAGATAGGTCAACTCAAAATCCAAGATGTAATAAAGTTAAATTAATTAAAACTTAAAGATTTATTAAAGATAAAAAAATATTTTATTTAATATCAAAGTGAGTTCAAACTATTCATAAGGACTTAGCTGAAGAGAAGATCAAGATCTTTTCAAGATTGAAGACTTTCAAAGCATGCAAGGGACCTTTGACTTTTCAACAACATTCAAAATTATATATCTCATTTACACACCATATTAAAAGGAAGATAAATTTTATACTCTAATATGATACATTATAATTTTGTGGAATTAAATGTGAAGTTCAAGTTTGAGTTAAAGTTTTAGTTGATAAAGAGTAAACTATGATTAGCATGTGGACTCATCTATAGTATTAGAGTTGCCTTGTCTTATCTCTCTCTATATCTCTTCTTAATTTATATATTTACAAATACTAATGCAAGAGTCATTGTATGAGAATGAAGTGAATGTGTGAAATTTATTTAGCTTCCAAAGTGTGTTAAGTATCTACATAATTAAATTTCACATTGTTTCATCACCCAAAAATTATTAGTTTTCATTTCCATTTTCTTTTCCTAGTCAATAAATTACCATCTAAAAGAGTTTAGAGAGTTGTGGGTGAGTTTATTTAATGGAAATATCCATTAATATATATATTCTCTCCAACATAAGGTCACCCAAACCTTGGAGAGTGTCAATTATATCAATAGGAGTGAGAACAAGTTACAAGTTCTTGCAAGGGTGCACTTTTGATTTATAATAGTAGTCTCATAATCATGCTAGCCTAAACTCACTCTAAGTGGTTTAGGGTCACCTAGTGTAATTGATTTAAAGGTGCTGATGGAGATACAGTGAAAAAAAATTGTGTATTTTTGTGTATAGTGTAATTATAGTCATATAAAATGTAAAAATTGGTAACTTGAGTGTGTCTTGTGATACCCAACCCATAGGCCCCTCTTTCCTTCTATCATGACCCTCTTAGGCACCTTTTCTATGATTCCCAATCATCCACAACCTTCCAAATAGTGATCCACATCCTCTAGCTATCATTTCTAGTGATTATTCCATCCCCTAGGTCCCATTCCTTTAGGAAAATAGTGCCTAACTTGGACTTTAGCACTAGACCTTAAGGTGTCTATTTTTGGTGCTCCTATCTAAGTGTATTTTTATGACCATTGGTCATTTCCTTCTATTTCTTATCTTATTTCTTCTTAGCCTAACATGAATAGATTCAACCCATGACCAATAGATCCCTATAAAATCCCATTCAAAGGTCATTTAGAATTACTTGTAAAATATCACAAAGCAATAAAGAATAAAAATAAGACCATTGAGGTAAATTTCCCTAGTCTCTACATACAACCATTCAATACAACAACAAAAACATACAAATCCTTAAACCAGCCCCTAGACACCTCAATCACACCTAGTTTTATCATTTTACATCTTCATATATATAATTTCACAAAGAACATCAAGTAGGAGAACTACATATGGCTTGATCCCTCTTTGAAGTATTGGTATGTAGGCAACATGACCACACAAGGGGTGTGGATACATGTTTAGTGAATCTTACACACACTAAACCCCCCTCTTTTTTAAATTTTATTAAAGCATAAAGGAGTATAGGGTTTGAATAATAAATAAGCTCTACAAGGAGTTTCATGGACATCAAGTAGTCAAAATTTCATAGGTATCCTCATATAAACACAGTGAACAAAACCTAGAAAGATTAGGTCTTCTAGACAATAGCGATAGAAGAGGATAATATCACTAGACCCTAGGGTGTCCTATTTTGGTTCTCCTATCCTATCATTAAGTGAAAGCTTGATACTAATTTTTTACATTGTCCCAATCCTTCACAGTGAATTTTAGACCCTACAATAATCATCCCAATTAGTTTCCAACTAAGTCTTATTTTCTCCACATCTATTACTATTTTTAAAAAGGTTAAAAATTACAATTAATTTGTACAAATAGATAGTTTAAATATTAAAATATTATTTAATGATTTAGTTAACTCAAACCCTTAACTAAATTAGGAATAGGACTCTAATATTCCCAAAATTGTTAAATTATTTGGTGAACCTGACTTCATTTATGCACAAAAACCCTAGAAACCATAGGCAAAATTCCTCTAATTTTTATAGCATTTTTATATTTTTTTCCTAAATATTTAAATAAAAAATTTACATTTAAATTTGTGAATTTACATTAGTAATTTTAAATATAATTTATTTCAAACCCTAATTGAATTTACTAGGTCTTTTGTGCACAAAAACCCTATGAATAATTTATTGCTAATTTTAGAAATTATTATTATTATTTTTTACTTGTGTATTTAAATCAAAAATTCATTTTCATTTTTAAAATTCCATAGTAATTTAAAAAATATATTATTCCAAATCCTAGTTTCATGTATTAGGTCCCTTCAAATTAAGCATTTTCAAATATTTTTTGATTTTTTACATGCATATTTAAAATAAAAAATTATAATCAAAATTTAAAATACCATAGTAATTTTAAAATAAATCATTTTTCAAAACACTAGTTGCATATACTAGGGCCCCTTGATTTTGAGATATCACCTTACATATTTGTGAGCTTTGTATCCTTTTTATGCATATTCCAATTCCTTATTTATATTATATTTTTTTAATCTTTTTTTCCATTATTCAAGTTGTTTTCCTTATGCCACATAAGCTCCTTACATCTCTTTATTCAAGATAAAGTGCAAGACTTGGTATAAACCCTTCTGAATTCACCTAGATTCCTTCAACCTAGCCATATACTATGGATAAACAACTAGCTTAGGTTCTTGTTATAGATCTTACACATCCAAATTTACACAAATTTCCACGATGATAAATTCGATAATGAATAGTATAAGAGTAAAAATGATGATACAAACACTAATGTTCATGATCCACCACATCAAATTCTTGATGCACTTCCTCATATTATTGATAATGAAGTTTCCCTTACCAAATATTTTATTCTAAAAAGTTTTATAGAAAGACTCATGGAATAGCTTTGAGATCACTCTTATTTTACAGTATATCATGGAAATCAAAAATGATAAACAAGTTGAGTCTTCCATTCCTTCATAGCAGCTAGTTTCACATGACACTATAGGGGCAACTATGTTTCAATAACCCCCTATAACAACTCAGCCTACCTCTATGCCACCACCAGCTATAGCTAGTACATTTTTAGCTCATAATATGGTATCCATTGTGTAAGAGATAAAATATCTTCAATCCAAGGTGCTACATTTTGAGCAAGGTGACTCTAGACCTACATAGGCCTTAGATTATTTTGCTTTATTTCATAAAATGTTTGCACATCATATTGCTTCAACACCCTTGACACAAGGTTTTTTTCAACCAAAGCTCACTCTATATGATAGAAAGGGTGATATAGAGACACATTTGAGAGATTTTCATGTAGTATCTTTAGACTATGTGTAAATGACTGGCAACTAGCCAAGTTATTTCCATGGAGTCCAAAGGATTATGCTTTATGATGGTTCTATAGTATACCAAATCAATCAATCAATGCATTAAATCCTTTAGCCAACATGTTCCTATCTCATTTTAGAATTAAAATTGTTGATAAGGTTTCCAATGACCAAATTCTACAACAAAAATAAAGTTCAAATGAACATCTCAAAGATTATGTTCTTCGATATAAGACTGTCTTGGCTAAGATGACTAGCCCCATAGGCAATCAAGACTTACAAGATATCTTAAAATAGAGTTTTCTACCATATTTCAATAAGTTAATAATGTTCAAAATTTTCTCTTCCTTCACTGAGTTATGTCATACACTAAAGGAAAGGGAAGTCAAATTAATTTCAATGGGAAAAATCAAGTACACAAACATATGAGAAATAACAAATAAGAGTAACAAAAAACGTCACATAAAAAGTATAGGTTAATGATATAAATATTTATAATCAACATAAATTTAATGTAGATTTAGATCCCCATCCACAAGTGGTTTTATTAGCACCTCCTCGATGAACTTTTTCCAGTCTACTAGTATCTCTAGTCAGAGTCTTACAATAGTTATTGGAGTGTAATATCATATCTCTCCCTCCTATTTAAGAAGTTAATAAAAAAATACTCTTCCATGGGGACATGATCAGAATGCATTTTTTAATTTTCATAAGGCACTAGGCCATATAATAAATAAATGCATCAGTTTGAAACATAAGATATAAGACTTGATAGATGGTAATGTTATCAATATTAGCACCTCAGTTGAGCCTCCTTAAGGAAAGAAAACATAGGATAAAGATTTTAAAATATTCCAAAATCCTTTCCCACATCATTATAAAAAATATATAGGAGATACATTAGGTGTTCATCATGCATATCATTCACATCTTCCACCAGCTACATATCATGCACCTTCAGTTGAGTTACATCCTTTGAGCAACATGATTGGTGTATACAATTCCAAGGTTCCATCTAGACCTTCCATATCCTTCTTATACTATGATATAGTTGAGGATGATTAAAATTATCATGAAATGATTATCAAAGATTACATTCATAATCATCATATTCATAGTGTTCTCATAGATAATGGATCTAGTGTAAACATGTGCACTATGACATTACTACAGCATTTGGGATATTTAGAGTAGGATATTACCTTGATGGATATATTTATTAGTGGTTTTAGTGGGAAAATATAGATTTCATTGGGTGAGATGTACTTCTTATATAGTTTGGTCCAACACATGTGACCATACTATTTATTATTGTTCCTAGTGCAGGAGTTTTTGATATGTTACTTGGTCAACTGTGGATTGAAAAACATTGAATAATATGTTTTATAGCTTATATATACATGAAATTGATTCATAATAATTAGGTTTATATAGTTAATAAATTTCCATATGAGTTACCACTCTCTACTTCAGAGCCATTTACTATTTTGTAGTCACTAGTTTTAGTTTCTCCACCAATTTTAGTTCAGTTACTAGTTTCATTTTCTCCACCAGTTTTAATTATGCCACTAGTTTTAGTTTCTTCACCAGTTTTAATTATTATACTATTTAAAATTCATACATAGATGAGGCCTCCATCACCATCATAGATAGTTCATACACTTGCATAGAGGTCTCTTTTAGAGAAACCATAGTTTCATAATTCTAGACAACTTCCAGCTATAGTGTTCAAACCCAAGGAAGTTTCATTGAAGTTTCATGCCTTTACACACAAAGCACATGTTCAAATAGATTCTCATACTACTAGATGGGTCCCTAATATCCCTATAGTTTCATCCACTTCTAAAATTTATAATGGGACCCCATAGTTGGTTTCCATTTTAGAGATTTTAGGGCATTTATGTTAAACATATCTTTTTGAGCCATAGTCTTAGCCCTTACTTCATGCTTCATGATCATGCATGATCCCTCTCCTTGATATAGAACACCATGATAGGAAGTATCCTATGAGACTCATTAGTTAGTATTATCTCTCCTTAGCCTTACTTGTACATAGTTTTTTAGATTTTCTTATACATAGTCTCCTCATGATTGATTGTACATATATTATATCAAAAATTAAAAAAAAATAATATAATATTATAAAAATACAAAAACATTAAAATATTTCAAAATACCAAAAACAATACAAAATTTAAAATTTTAAAAACATTTCAAATTATATGCATTATCCATGCTTTACATCTCTACTACTATTTTATACTTACTTTTATTGTTTTATGTTTTTGTTTGTCAATTTATCTATGTTACCATGCTTCATTTGATCTTATTTGAGTGTGAGTAGTAACTTCCAAACCATTGATTGATTCACTCTACCCATTGAGGGGGAATCCTACTTCTACATTTGAGACATACATCTATATATTTACTCACTGGGGGCATCTTTTACAAAACTACACCATCTAGGTTATGTCATTTCTACACTGCACACTCTAGTTATCATGTTGATGTACATTACTTACTAGTTTACATAGTTTACATTATTAACAATCAATATTATATAGAATTTATGTATTTCTTATCATATACCTTGTCTTCTACTACATGTCTTACAAAATTTCACTTCTCACTTTGATTAGTTAGATGTGATTGTATTTTCTAGTATATTACATGCCTTCCTTTATTGCTTTGAATAGGTAGACATAATTGCATTTCTTAGTTCCTATTTTGTCTCATGTATGTGCCTTAAAATATTTTATAATATCCTTTTATTCTATTATTGTGTGTACCTCAAGACATTTTCCAATGTCCCTTTTTTGTATGTTTTTATGTGATTATGGATTTCATGCCAACCTTGCTTATTTCCAATTATATGTGTATGTGGCATTTGAACATGCCTTGTATGATTAATTTCTAGTTTGAGTGACATGTGACCATGTCCCTTATTTTCTTGGACTCTTAGCCACTCTTGTATGCTTCTTTCTTTTAGCCTTATGTTCTTGTTGGTTGATTGATTTTAAATTGTTTGTAATGCCACAATCTACATCATGCATTATCTTACTTTCTTGGATGCCATGATAGACATCATATTACATCCCTCCTTAATAACTAACAACTAATAATTAAAAATACTTATAATTCCAACTTACTATATTTCACATGCTATTACATTGTTATATATATCTAGGCATACCCCTATCAATCTAACAATCTTCATTACAAACCATGTTATATCTTGAGATATATTATTGACTATCATTGGTATATCATATATTCTTGTATCATAACACACTTTTATGGATCTTTCTTCTGAGGGAAAACATTTTAGGGTCTTCATTCTTACCCTCAAAAGAGGGGGAAACAATAAGGTTTTTATCATAGAGATTAGAGCTCCTAATGGTTGAAAAAGTAGATTTCAAAACACTTAAAATAATAACCAAACTTTAAACTAGGAAAAATAGACCAGATAGACATTGAAGATTATAGAACAATCATCAAAATTAGCCCAAGACAATAGCACCAAGATTGGACTACATTGTTGGATAGTAGTGTGTCTATTTTCAATGTTCTTGTATAAACGACAAAAAAGTCAAATTTTCTATAAACAAATAAATAAGTATGTTTAGCTACAAATTTTTCATATACAGACCAATTTAGATTTAGTAGTTTTGTTACAATTTTTTTTTAGAAAATATAGATATTGGGGGCATCATGCATGGCATGAGGGATCTTTCTTACAGTTTTAAATTTGATAGTTGATATAACTTCTAGATCAGAATCCATATTTCAAACACTAATGATTTGGGGAAATGTGCACAACACATTTGAATTCTTTTCTTTCTAAGTTCAACATATTACCCAAGAATTCTCAATAGTTGCATGCTTTACTCCATCTTCAGGTGGTTGGCATCATTTCATAGTGGATTTCATATAACCCTAAACTCCACATTTCTAAGTGGTTTCCACATAGGCCTATTTCCTAGTTTTGGAGTGTCTTTCATACAATCCAAATCTCCACTTTAATCTGAGTTGGCCAAGATTGGCCTTGTTTCTAATAAAAATTCAACTATCCATACCACATTATTAGATTATAGATCATTCATGGGATTCAATAGCCATCTCATATAATGCAAATTCATAATGGTATCAATTTATAACTTCACTTCATGGGGAAATGATGGATCCAAAGGACTATCTAGCCTTTGTATTCTTGAACCACCTCATTAGAGGGATTAGACACATAGTCTAAGCATATATTAATGCATACATGATCACATAGCTTCAATTATTGGGTGATTATGGAGCTAAAGGGCCAACCTTTACATTTTTGAGTTGTACTCAAGGAATTGAGGACTCAGATCCATTCATGATATTAATCTTGGTATAACACATACCCAATATTACTTAGCATCATCAAACATTACTCAGCATAATAATAAGTTTTGTATTGGTTCACATACCCATTGAGGTATATCCATTCCTTCTCTTCCTCTCTCTCTTATCCATCTTTGTACATTGATATTTTAGATATAGTTTATCTATTAAGAATTGATCTACTCTTTATTTTTCTCTTGCAAATTTATACTTCACCATGTGCTCTCTCTACATACACCTAGAATCACACAAATTCATTATCTTCACCCTTTCAGGTAAGTTTGGGTACACTTTCTATTTTTCCTTTATCCTAGTATTTCACTATTTTGCATCACTAAAATAAAGAGGGGCAAATGTAGTCATATAAAATGTGAAAATTAGTAACTTGAGTGTGGCTTGTGACACCCAACCCATATTTATCCCTCTTGCTTGCTCTCATGACCCTCATAGAAACCTTTTATCTAATTCATAGTCAACTATAGCCTTCCAAATTGTGTTTTCACCTCTTCTATGTAGCATTTCCAATGATGATTCCATCCCTTAGGTCTCATTCCTTCAGGATAATAACACCCAACTTGGACTATAGCACTGTAACCTAGGGTTTCCATTTCTATAACTCTTATCTAAGTTAATTTTTACTAACAATGGTCATTTCTTTCTGGTTCTTATCCTCCTTGTTAGCCTAACATGAATACATTCAACTCATGACCAAAAAATCTCTATAAAATCCCATTCAAATTTTATTTATAAGGGGTTAGAAAATATTATAAATTAAGAAAGAATACAAGTAAGACAATTGAGAAAAACCTCCCTATATTCTACATACAACCATCCAATATAGATACAAGCACATCCAAATCCTTATACCAGTCCTTAGCTACCTCAAGCATACCTAGTTTTAGTATTTTACATCTTCATATACATAATTGCATAAAGTAAATCAAGTGGGAGAACTACATATGGCTTGATCCCTCTTTGGAGTATTGGTATGTAATTAGCATGCCCATACAAGGGGTGTGGATACACATTCAATTTATCTTACACACACTTACCCCCCTTCTTTCTCAAAGTTTGTTAAATTATAATGGAGTCTAAGGTTTGAAGACAAAATCAGATCTAAAGGGAGTTCCACAAATATATAGCAATCAAAATTTTGTAGGCAGCCTTAAATAGACATAGTGAAAAAAATTAGAAAGCTTAAGTCTCCTGGACAATAGTAGTAGAAGAGAAATATAGTGTTGGACCCCAGGGTGTCCTATTTTCACACTTTTATCCTATCATAAAATGAAGGACTAATATTGATTTGTGACATTGTCCTAGTCCTGCATAGTGAATTTTAGACCTATAATATCCATCTCAGTCATTTTCTAGCTAAGTCTTATTTTCTCTACATCTATTACTATTTTTACAAAGGTTAAAAATTACAATTAATTTGTATAAATTAGTAGATTTAATATTGCAATATTATTTACTGATTTAATTAATCCAAACCCTTAATTAAATTAGGAACATGACTCCAATGTTCCCAAAATTATTAAATTATTAATTCATTTATACATGAATATGTGACTTTGGTTACATGGTGTAATATCTT